>JAJAGP010007208.1:0-15071 GCA_025084515.1 Ancistrus triradiatus | reverse complement strand
GTTAGGGTTAGGGGTAGTGTTAGGGCTAGGGTTAGGGGTAAAGGTATGGGTCAGGGGTTAGGGTTATGGGTTCGCATTAGTGTTAGGGTTAGACGTTTATTGCTAGGGTTAGGGATAGGGTTAGGCGTTTAGGGTTATGGTTAGGGTAAGGGTTAGTATAGACTTAGGGTTAGGGGTTAGGGATATGGTTAGGGGTTTAGGGTTTTAACATTAAGGTTTGGGTTAAAGGTTAGTGTTAGGGTGAGTCTTGAGGTTGCATTGCATTCTGGGATGGTGATTTTCTTTCTGCTGGTATATCAGTTTATCTGATAGGATTAGGTTTTTAGTGTTAGGGTTAGAGGTTAGGGTTGGGGTATGGGATAAGGGGTTAAACAGGATCCAATGAGTAATTTGACCAGGACCTAACGAGTACCTTAACCCGGACTTTGAGCAGGACCCAAACAGCAACAAACAAGGACCTTGAACAGGACTTAACCGGCAAGCAACCAGGACCTTGAACAGGACCTTGAACAGTACCCAACCTGGACTTTGAACAGGACCAATCAGGATATTGAACAGGACCCAACCAGGACCTTGAATAGGACCCAATCAGGACCTTGAACAAAACCAATCTAGGACTCAACTAGGACCTTAAAGAAGATCTTGGACAGGACCCTACCAAGACCTTGGAAAGGAAAAAAACAGGACCTTGAACAAAAGGACCTTGAACAGGACCCAAGCAGGACCTTGTTCAGGAACAAAACTGGACCTTGAACAGGACCAAAATAGGACCTTGAACAGGACCCAAACAGGAGCTTGAACAGGACCAAAATAGGACCTTGAACAGGACCCAAGCAGGACCTTGAACAGGACCCAAGCAGGACCTTGTTCAGGAACAAAACAGGACCTTGAACAACACCCAAACAGCACCTTGAACAGGACCCAACCAGGACCTGAAACAGTCCCCAAACAAGATTTTGAACAGAACCCAAACAAGACCTTAAACAGAATCCAAATAGGACCTTGAACAGGACCCAAATTGGTCCTTGACCAGGACCCAAACAGGACCTTGAAGAGGACCCAAACAGAACGTTGAACAGGACGTTAAACATGACCCAAATAGGACCATGAACAGGACCCATCCGGGACCTTAAACAGGACTGAAAAGCACATTGAACAGGACCCAAATAGGACCTTGAAGAGGACCTTGAAAAGGACCCAAACAGCACCTTGAACAGGACCCAAACAGGACCTTAAACAGGACCCAAACAGGACCTTAAACAGGACCCAAACAGGACCATGAAAAGGACCCAAACAGGACCTTGAACAGGACCCATCCAGGACTTTGAACAGGACCCAAACAGCACCTTGAACAGGACCCAAACAGCACCTTAAACACGACCCAAACAGCACCTTGAACAGGACCTTGTTCAGGAACAAAACAGGACCTTGAACAACACCCAAACAGCACCTTGAACAGGACCCAACCAGGACCTGGAATAGGCCCCAAACAAGACCTTGAACAGAACCCAAACAGAACCTTGAACATGACCCAAGTAGGACCTTGAACAGGACTGAAACAGAACTTTGAACAGGACCCAAACAGCACCTTGAACACGACCCAAACAGCACCTTGAACAAGAGCTTGTTCAGGAACAAAACAGGACCTTTAACAGGATGTTGAACAGGATCTTGAACAGGACCTTGAAAAGGACCCAAACGAGACCTTGAAAAGGACCCAACCAGGACCTTGAACAGGACCCAAGTAGGACCTTGAACAGGACCCATCCAGCACCATAAACAGGACCCAAATTGGTCCTTGAGGAAGAGCCAAACAGGATCTTGAACAGGACCCAAACAGGACCTTGAACAGAACCAAAACAGAACCTTGAACAGGAACCCAAACAGAACCTAGAACAGGACCCAAACAGGACCTTGAAAAGGACCCAAATAGGACCTTGAACAGGACCCAAACAGGACCTTAAACAGGACGTTGAACAGGATGCAAACAGCACCTTGAACAGGACGTTGAACAGGACCCAAATGGGACCTTAAACAGGACCGAAACGGGACCTTGAACAGGACCCATCCAGGACCTTGAACAGGACCCATCTAGGACTTTGAACAGAACCCAAACAGCACCTTGAAAAGGACCCAAATGGGACCTTAAACAGGACCAAAATAGGACCTTGAACAAAACTCGAACAGGACCTTGAACAGGAACCAAGTAGGACATTGAACAGGACCCAAATGGGACCTTGAACAAGCCCAACCAGGACATGGAACAGGCCCTAAAAAAGACCTAGAACAGGACCCAAACAGGACCTAGAACAGGACCCAAACAGGACCTAGAACAGGACCCAAACCGGACCTTGAACAGGACCCGAACATGACCTTGAACAGGACGTTGAACAGGATGCAAACAGGACCTTGAACAGGACCTTGAACAGGACCCATCCAGGACCTTGAACAGAACCCAAACAGCACCTTGAACAGGACCCAAACAGCACCTTGAAAAGGATCCAAAACAGGACCTTGAACAGAACCCATCCAGGACCTTGAACAGGATCTAAACAGGACCTTGAAAAGAACCCAAACAGGACATTGAACAGCACACAAATAGTACCTTAAACAGGACTTAGAACAGAAGCCAAACAAGACCTTGAACAGGACCCAAATAGGACCATGAACAGGACCCAAAAAGGACCTTGAACTGGACCCAAATAGGACCTTGAAAAAAACCCAAACAGGACCTTGAACAGGACCCACCCAGGACCATAAACAGGACACAAAAAGGACCTTGAACAGCACCCAAACAGAACGTTGAACAGGACCCAAACAGGACCTTGAACAGGACATTGAACAGGATCTTGCAACCTAACAGGCAGTGGGTTCGCAGGGCGGTGGTAAAAGTATTGAGACCTTGAACAGGACCCAATAGGACCTTGAAAAAAACCCAAAATCCAGGACCTTGAACAGGACCCACCCAGGACATTAAACAGGACACAAAAAACCGGACCTTGAACAGCACCCAAACAGAGAACGTTGAACAGGACCCAAACCAGGACCTTGAACAGGACTTGGAACAGGATGCAACAGGACCTTGAACAGGACCCATCCAGGACCTTGAAACAGGACCCATCCAGGAGCATTGAAACAGGGGGACCCAAACAAGACCTTGAACAGGACCCATCCAGGACCTAAAACAGGACACAAACAGGACCTTGAACAGGACCCAAATAGGATTTTGAAACAGGACCCAAATAGGACCTTGAACAGGACCCAAACAGTACCTTGAACAGGGTTTGCAAACAGGACGTGAACAGGACTCAAAAATGGGACCATGAACAGGACCCATCAGAAACCTTGAACAGGACCCAAACAGGACCTTGAACAGGACCAAATAGGCCATTGAACAGGACCTTGAACAGGAATGCAAACAGGCCTTTAACAGGAACTGAACATACCCATCAGGACCTTGAACAGCACCCAAACAGGCACCTTGAACAGGACCCAACCGGAACTTGAAAGGATCCAAAACAAACCTTGGAACAGAACCAAAATGGGACCTTGAACAGGAACCATCCAGGAACCTTGAACAGGACCCATCAAGGACCTTGAACAGAACCCAAAAGGACATTGGCACCAAATAAGGGCCCCAAACAAGATTTTGAACAGGAACCCAAACAAGACCTTAAACAGAATCCAAATAGGGACCTTGACAGGACCCAAATGGGTCCTTGACCTGGACCCAAACAGGACCTTGAAAAGGACCCAACCAGGGACTTGAACAGGACCCAAAAACAGGACCTAAGAACAGGACCCAACAGGACCTTGAAAAAAGGACCCAAACAGAACCTTGAAACAGACCCAAACAGGACCATTGAACAGGACCCAAAACAGGACCTGAAAACAGGGACCTTGAACAGGACCTTAAAACAGGACCCAAACAGGACTTGAAAAGGACCCAAACAAGCACCTTGAACAGGACCCAACAGCACCTTGAACAGGACCCAACAGGGACCTTAAAACAGGACCTTGAACAGGACCTTAAACAGGACCCAAACAGGCCCTTGAAACAGGAACCCAAATAGACCCTGAAAACAGGACCCAACAAGACCTTTGAAACAGGACCCAAACGGACCTTTGCAACATGACCAAACAGGACCTTAACAGACCCAAAACAGGACCGTTTTATTTTTGAACAGGCGCAAACAGACGTTGAACAGCGCAACAGGACGTTGAACAGGACCTTGACAGAACACAAATGGGACCTTGGACAGACCCAAATAGTATTTTGAACAGACCCAAATAGGATCCTGGAACAGGACCCAAACAGGACCGTGAAACAGGAACCAAGTGGACATTTGAACAGAACCCAAATGGGACTTGACAAGACCCAACCAGGACATGGAACAGGACCTTACAACAGGACCCCAAAACGGACCTTGAAAAGGACCCAAACAGGACCTTGAACAGGACCACATCCAGGACTTTGAACAGGACGCAAACCAGCACCTTGAACAGGACCCAAACACGACACCTTAACACGACCCAAAAAGCACCTTGAAAACAGCAAACCTTGTTTCAGGACAACAACCAGGACCTTTTAAACAACACCCAATCAGCACCTTGAACAGGACCCAAATAGGACCTGGAATAGGCCCCAAACAAAGACCTTGAAAAAGAACCCAAACAGAACCTTGAACATGACCCAAGTAGGACCTTGAACAGGGACCCAAAACAGCACCTTGAAACAGGACCTTGTTCAGGAACTTTGAAACGGACCTTTAAGGATCTTGAACAGGATCATTGAAACAGGACCCACCCAAACAGGACCTTGAACAGGGACCCAAAACAGAACCTTGGAACAGGACCCAAACAGGACCTTGAAAAAGGACCCAACATAGGACCTGAACTAGAACCAAAACAGAAACTTGAACAGGACTTAGAAAGGAACCTTGAACAGGACCTGTTGCAGGAACCAAACAGGACCTGGGACAAACCCAAACAGCACCTGAAGCAGGACATAACCAGGACCTTGAACGGCCCCAACCAGGACCTGGAACAGGACCCAAAACGGACCTTGAACAGGACGTTGGAACAGGAATGCAAAACAAGCTTGAACCTGAAACAGGAAGGACTTGAACAGACCCAAATGGGACCCTTGAACAGGGACCCATCACAGAACCTTGAACGGAACCCATATAGGACCTTGAACAGGACCCAACAGCACCTTGAAAAGGGACCCATTCCAGAACCTTGAACAGGAACCATCCAGGACCTTGAACAGGACCCAACAGGACCTTGAACTAGGACAAAACAGGAACTTGAAACAGGACTAGAACAGGACACTTGACCAACAGACCTTGTTCAGGAACAAAACAGGACCTTGAAACAACTCCTAACAGCACCTTGAACATGACATAACCGGGACCTGGAAACAGGACCCTAACAGGACTTGACACAGGCCCTAACGGGGACCTTCAACAGAAACCCAAAACAGGACCTGAAAAAAAACAAACCCAAAACCGGACCTTGAACAAGAACAGGACCAAGAAGGACATTGAACAGGCCCAAAAAAAGACGCTAGACAGGACCCAACAGGACCTAGAACAGGACCCAAACTGACCTTGAACAGACCCGAACATGACCTTGAACAGGACGTTGAACAGGATGCAAAACAGTACCTTGAACAGGACCTTTAACAGGGACCCATCCCAGGACCTTGAAACGACCCAAACCGGACCTGGCACAGGACCCCAACATGACCTTGAACCGGACGTTGAACAGGAATGCCATAGTACCTTAACCAGGACCTTGAACAGGAGCCCAAACAAAACCTTGACATGACCCAATAGGACCATGGGAACAGGACCCAAAAAGGACCTTGAACTGGACCCAAATAGGACCTTGAATTCGGCCCCAACCAGGACTTGAAACAGGACCCTAACAGGATCTGAACAAAGGACCCATCCAGGACCTTGAACAGGACCCAAAAAGCACCTTGAACAGGACCCAAATACATCTTCCTTGGACACAGGACCCGAACAGGACCTTGAACAGAACCCAAACAGGACCTTGAAAAACAGGACCCGAAACAGGACCTTGAACAAGGACCCATCCAAACAGGACCTTGAACAAGACCCCAAAATTAGGTCACTTGAACAGGAACCCAAATAGGACCTGAACAGCAACTCAAACAGGAACCTTGAACAGGAACCACGTAGGACCCATTGAAACCAGGACCCAAAATGGGACCGTTGAAACAAGACCCAAAACCAGGGACATGGAACAGGGGCCCTAAAAAAGACCTAGAACAGGACCCAAACCGGACCTTGAAACAGGACCCCAAACAGGACTTGAACAGGGACCTTGAACAGGACCCAACTGGGCCTTGAAACAGGACCCATCCAGGACCTTGAAACAGAAACCCAATCAGGAACCTTGAACAGGAAACCAAACAGCACCTTGAACAGTACCCCTCCGGACCTTGAACATGACCAAATAGGACCTTGTAACAGACCCAAACAGCACCTTGAAAAAGGACCCAAACAGACCTTGTTCAGAACAACAGACCTTGAACAGGACCTTGGAACGACGTTACACAGGACCCCGACCGGACCCTTGAACGGACCCAAACAGGACCTTGAACAGGACCTTGAACAGGACCCAAATGGGCCCTTGACAGGACCCATCCATGACCTTGAACAGAACCATCAAACCTTGAACAGGAAACCCAACAGAACCTTGAACAGACCCAAACAGGACCTTGAAAAGGACCCAAATAGGACCTTGAACAGGACCCAACATAGGACCTTGAGAAGGACCCAAACAGGGACCTTGAAACAGGACGTTGAACAGGATGGCAAACAGCACCTTGAAACAGGACGTTGAACAGGGACCCATCCAGGACCTTGAAACAGGACCCAAACAGGCACCTTGAACAGGACCTTAAACAGGACCCATCCAGGCCTGAACAGGACCCATCAGGACCTTGAACAGGACCCAAACAGCACCTTTGAAAAGGACCCCAAACAGAACCTTGAACAGGACCCATCCAGGACCTTGAAACAGGACCCAACAGGACCTTGAACTAGACAAAAAAGGGGGGGGGGGGGGGGAACTTGAAGGACTTAGACTAGAACAGGACCTGAACAGGACCTTGTTCAGGAACAAAACAGGACTTGAACAACACGCAAACAGCACCTTGAACAGGACATAATCAGGACCTGGAACGGCCCCAACCAGGACCTGGAAACAGGCCCCTAACAGGACCTTGACCAGGAATCCCAAACAGGACTGAAAAAAAACCAAACAAGGACCTTGAAACAGGAACCAAGTAGGGACATTGAACAGGACCCAAATGGGGACCTTGAACAAGACCCCCATCCAGGATCTTGAACAAGACCCAAAAAGGACCTTGAACCGGGGCCTATCCAGGAGCTTGAACAGAACCCAAACAGGATTGGAACAGGACCGAACAGGACCTTGAACAGACCCAAACGGACATTGAACAGGACCAAAATAGGACCTTGAAACAGAACTCGAAAACAGGACCCAATCAGGACCTGGAACCAAGCCCCAAACCGAGGACCTTGAACAGGCCCCTCCAAACAGGAACCTGAACAGAATCCAAAACAGGACCTGAAAAAAAAAAACCAAACAATACCTTGAACAGGACCAAGTAGGACATTGAACAGGAACCCCAAATGGGACCTTGAACAAGACCCAATCCAGGATCTTCTTGAACAAGGGGACCCAAACGGGACCTTGAACCGGACCTATCAGGAGCTGAAACAGAACCCAAACAGGGACTTGGAACAGGACCTGCATGAACAGGACCTGAACAAGACCCAAACAGGACCTTGAACAGGACCAAAATAGGACCTTGAACAGAACTCGAACAGGACAAAACAGACCTTGAAACAAGACCCAAACATCCAGGACCTTGAACAGGACCTCTCCAGGAAGCTTGAACAGAACCCAAACAGGACCTTGAACAGGATCTGAAACAAGACCTTGAACAAGACCCAACCAGGACATGGAACAGGCCCTAAAACAGACCTTGAACAGGACCCAAACAGGACCTTGAAAAGAAACCCAAACAGGACATTGAACAGCACCCAAAATATACTTAAACAGGACTTGAAACAGGAGCCAACAACCAAGACCTTGAATCAGGACCCAAAATAGGCCATGAACAGGGACCCAAAAAGGACCTTGAACTGGACCCAATAGACCTTGATTAGACCAAAACCGGATTGGAACAGAACCCTACAGGACCTTGAACAGGACCCAAATCAGTCCCTTGAAAAAGACCCAAAAACAGGAACCTTTGAACCAGGACCTATTCCAGGAGCTGAACAGAACCCAAACAGGACTTGGAACAGGAACCTGAACAGGACCTTGAACAAGACCCAACCGGACCTTTGAACAGGACCCTAACAGGATGCAAACAGGACCTTGAACAGGACGTTGAACAGGATGCAGGGAAACAGGACTTGAACAAGACCTTGAAACAGGACCCATTCCAGGGGACCCTGAACAGAACACCAAACAGCACCTTGAAACAGGACCCCAAACCAGGACCTTGAACAGGATCCCAAACAAGACCTTGAACAGAACCCATCCAGGGGACCTGAAACAGGACCTAAAACAGCACCTTGAAACAGGACCCAAAACGGGGGACCTTGAAAAGAACCCACAATAGACAGGACGGACTTGAAAAACAGCACCCAAATAGTACTTAAACAGGACCTTGAACAGGAGCCAAAACAAGACCTTGAACAGGACACCCAAATAGGACCATGAACAGGACCCAAAAAGGACCTTGAACAGGACCCAAAAAAAAACAGACCTTGAACAGGAAACCAAGTAGGGACATGACAGAACCCAAAGGGACTTGAACAAGACCCAACAGGCCATGGAAACAGGACCTTAACAGGACCCAAATGGGCCCTTGGAAAAGGGACCCATCCAGGACCTTGACAGGAACCAAGTCGGACATTGAAACAGGACCCAAACCCCGACCTGAACAGGACCCAAACAGACCTTGAACAGGACCTTGACCAGGACCCAAATGGGCACTGAACAGACTTCATCCAGCGACATTGAACAGGAAACCAATCAGAACCTTAAAAAGGAAACCAAAAACAGAACCTTGAAAAGGACGCAAAAACAGGACTTGAAAAAAGGACCCAAATGGACCTTGAACAGGGACCCAAAACAGACCTTGTGAACAGGACGTTGAACAGGATGCAAACAAGCACCTTGAACGGACCTGAACAGGACCAATCCAGGACCTGGCAAAAGGGCTGGGACCCCAAATAGGACCTTGATTAGGACCCAACCAGGACTGGAACAGGAACCCTAACAGGGACCGTTTCACAGACCCAAATAGACCTTGAAAAAAACCCAAACAGGACCTTGAACAGGACCCAACCCAGGAGCATAAACAGGCCCCAAAAAGGACCTCGGAACAGCACCCTAACAAGCAGAAACGTTGTGAACAGACCCAAACAGGACCTTGGAACAGGGTTAACATTGGAACCAGATGCAACAGACCTTGAACAGGACCCAGGAGGACTTTGAACAGGACCCAAACAAGACCTTGAACAAGACCCATCCAGGCCCTAAACAGGACACCAAACAGGACCTTGAACAGGACCCAAATAGGACCCTGAAACAGGACCCAAACAAGACCTTGA
Source organism: Ancistrus triradiatus (assembly GCA_025084515.1). Taxonomy (NCBI): domain Eukaryota; kingdom Metazoa; phylum Chordata; class Actinopteri; order Siluriformes; family Loricariidae; genus Ancistrus; species Ancistrus triradiatus. The sequence goes on along the minus strand of JAJAGP010007208.1, from coordinate 5,382 downwards.
ACAGGACCAACCAGGACCTTGAACAGAACCCAAACAGGGACCTTAAACAGGACCCAAACAGGAACTTGAAACAGGGCGCAAAACAAAGACCTGAAACAGGTGCGGCACCCAAAATAGGACCTTGGAAACAGAACTCGAAACCGGACCCAAAAAAACAGACCTGAACAAGACCCAAACAGGAACTTGAACAGGACATATCCAGGAGCCTGAACAGAACCCAAACAGGACTTGAACAGGACCCGAACAGGACCTTGAACAAGACCCACCAGGGGGGGGGAAACATTGGAAACAACCTGGCCCTAAAAAAAAAGACCTAGGAAACAGGGATCCCAAACAGGACCTAGAACAGGGACCCAAAAACGGGGACCTGAACAGGACCCGAACATGACCCTTGCACAGGACGTGAACAGGATGCAAACAGGACCTTGAAAAGGGCCTGAACAGGAACCCATCCAGGACCTTGAACAGGACCCAACAGGACCTTGAACAGGACCCGAACATGACCTTGAACAGGCCGTTGACAGGATGGCAAATTCGTTACCTTAACAGGACCTAAAAGGAGCCAAAACAAGACCTGAAAGGACCCAAATAGGACCATGAACAGGACCCAAAAAAAGGACCTGAACGGAACCCAAATAGGACCTTGATAGGCCCAACCAGGAGGGGAACCGGACCCTAACAGGACCTTGAACAGGGACCCACCCAGGACACAAACAGGCCCAAAAAGGACCTTGAACAGCCACCCAAACAGACGTTGAACAGGACCCAACAGGAACGTTGAACAGGACCTTTGAACAGGAACACAAATTGGACCTTGAACAGGACCCAAATAGGATTGTGAACAGGACCCAAATAGGACCTTGAACAGGACCCAAACAGGACCTTGAACAGGAACCAAGTAGGACATTGAAAGGAACCCAAACAGGGGACCTTGAACAAGACCCAACCCAGGACATGGAAACAGGACCTTTAACCGGACCCAAATGGGCCCTTGAACAGGACCCATCCAGGACCTTGAACAGGAAAACCAAGTAGGACCTTGAACAGGACGCCAACCAGACCTTGAACAGAAACCCCAAACAAGACCTTGAACAGGACCTTGAAACAGGACCCAAATGGGCCCTTGAACAGGACTCATCAGGGACCTGAACAGAAACCCAATCAGAAACCTTAAACAGGAAACCAAACAGAACCTTGAACAGGACGCCAACAGGACCTTGAAAAGGACCAAACCCAAATAGGACCTTGAACAGGAGCCCAAACAGGACCTTGAACAGGACCCAACAGGCACCTTGAAAAGGACCCAAACAGGAACTTGTTCAGGAAAACAAAAACAGGACCTTGAACAGGACCGTGAACAGGACGTTAAACAGGACAAAACCGGACCTGAACAGGACCCAAACAGGACCTTGAACCGGAACCTTGAACAGGAACAAAAATGGCCCTGAACAGGACCATCCAGGGAACCTTGAACAGAAACCCAATTAAGAACCATTGAACAGGAAACCAAACAGAACCTTGAACAGACCCCAAACATGGGACCTTGAAAAGGGACCAAATAGACCTTGAACAGGACCCAAATAGGACCTTGAACAGGACCCCAAAACAGGACCTGAAAAGGGACGTGAACAGGATGCAAACAGCACCTTTGAACAGGACGTGGGAACAGGACCCACCAGGACGTTGAACAGGATGGCAAAACAGCACCTGAAACAGGACCTTGAACAGGACCCATCCAGGACCTTTGAACGGACCCATCCAGGACCTTGAACAGGACCCAAACAGCCACCTTGAAAAAGGACCCAAACAGAACCTTGAACAGGGACCCATCCAGGACCTGAACAGGACCCAAACAGGACCTTGAAACTAGACCAAAACAGGAACTTGAACAGGACTAGAACAGGACCTTGAACAGGACCTTGTTCAGGAACAAAACAGGACCTTGAACAACACCCAAACAGCACCTTGAAACAGGACATAACCAGGACCTGGAAACAGGCCCCCCCCCCCCCCAACCAGGATCTGGAACAGGCCCCTAACAGGACCTTGAACAGAAATCCAAACAGGACCTGAAAAAAAAAACCAAACAAGACCTTTGAACAGGGAACCAAGAAGGACATTGGAACAGGACCCAAAATGGGACCTTGGAACAAGACCCATCCAGGATATTGAACCAAAAACCAAACAAGACCTTGAAACAGGAACAAGTAGGACATTGAACAGAACCAAAACGGACCTTGAACAGGACCCCCAAACAGGACCTTGAACAAGACCCCAAAACAGGACCTTGAACAGGGGGACCTATCCAGGAGCTTGAACAGAACCCAAACAGGAACTTGAACAGGACCCAAACAGGACCTTGAACAAGACGCAAACAGGACTTGAACAGGACCAAAATAGGGACCTTGAACAGAAACTCGAACAGGACCCAAACAGGACCTTGAACAAGACCCAAACAGGACCTTGAACAGGACCTATCCAGGAGCTTGAACAGAACCCAAACAGGACCTTGAAACAGGACCCTGAACAGGACCTTGAACAAGGACCCAACCAGGAACATGGAACAGGCCCTAAAAAGACCTAGAACAGGACCCAAATACAGGGACCTAGAACAGAACCCAAAAACAGGCCCTTGAACAGGACCCGAACAGGACCTTGAAACAGGACGTTTGGAACAGGACCTGGAACAGGACCTTGAACAGGACCTTGACAAGACCCAAAAAAAAAAAACAACCCCGGACCTTGAACAGGCCCAGAAAATGACCTTGAACAGGGAAGTTTTGAACAGGATGCAAACAGGACCTTGAACAGGACCTTGAACAGGGAACCCATCCAGGACCTGAACAGGACCCCAAAACCGGACCTTTGAACAGGACCCGAACATGACCCACCCTTGAACAGGACGTTGAACAGGAGGCAAATAGTACCTTAAACAGGACCTGAACAGGAGGCCAAAACAAGACCTGAACAGGACCCAAAAATAGGACCATGAACAGGAACCCAAAAAGGGACCTGAAATGGACCCAAATAGGGGACCTTGATTAGGCCCCAACCAGGACTTGAAACAGGACCCTAACCGGGACCTTGAACAGGACCCCACCCAGACCACAAAACAGGCCCCAACAAGGACTTGAAAGCACCCAAAAGAACGTGACACAGGACCCAAACAGGACCTTGAAACCAGGACATGAACAGGATGCAAACAGGACCTTGAACGGAACATCCAGGACCTTGAAACAGGACCACCAGCTTGAACAGGACCAAAACAAGATCTTGAACGGACCCATCCAGGACATAAACAGGGGACACAAAAGGACCTTGAACAGGACCCTGAACAGGACCCAAACAAGACCTTGAACAGGACCCAAACAGGACCTTGAACAGGACCCAAACAGGACCTTGAACAGGACCCAAACAGGACCTTGAACAGGGCGCAAACAAGACCTTGAACAGGGCGCAAACAGGACCTTGAACAGGACCTTGAACAGAACCCAAATGGGACCTTGAACAGGACCCATCCAGGACCTTGAACAGGACCAAATAGGACCTTGAACAGGACCCAAACAGCACCTTGAACAGGACCCATCCAGGACCTTGAACAGGACCAAATAGGACCTTGAACAGGACCCAAACAGCACCTTGAAAAGGACCCAAACAGGACCTTGTTCAGGAACAAAACAGGACCTTGAACAGGACCTTGAACAGGACGTTAAACAGGACCCAAATGGGACTTTGAACAGGACCCAAACAGGACGTTGATCAGGACACAAATACGACCTTCAAAAGGACCCAAACAGGACCTTGTTCAGGAAGAAAACAGGACCTTGAACAGGACCCAAGTAGGACCTTGAAAAGGAACCACACAGGACAATGAACAGGACCCAAATAGGACCTTAAACAGGACCCAAATTAGACATTGAACAAGACCTAAAGAGGACCTTGAACTCGACCCAAATAGGACCTTGAACTCGACCCAAATAGGACCTTGAACAGGGCCCAAATAGGAACTTGAACAGAACCCAAACAGGATCTTGAACAGGACCCAAACAGGACCTTGAACAGGACCCAAACAGGACCTTGAACAGGACGCAAACAGGATGTTGAACAAGTCCCAAATTGGACCTTGAACAGGACCCATCCAGGACCTTAAACAGGACCCAAACATCACCTTGAACAAGACCCAAATAGGACCTTGAACAGGAGCCAAACAGGACCTTGAATATGACCCATAAAGGACCTTGAACAGCACCTTGAACAGGACCTTAATCAGGACCCATACAGGGCCTTTAGCAGGACCTTGAACAAGCCCCAATTAGGACCTTCAGCAGCCCCAACCACCACTTTGAATGTGACCCAACCAGTAACTTGAAAAAGACTATGAAAAAGACCTAAAAAGGAACATGTACAGGACCTCAAACAGGACCCATCCAGGACATTGAACAGGACCTTGAAAAGGACTCATGAAGGATCTTGTACATTACCTTAACAGTCCCTATCCAGCAACTTGACCCCAACCACAACCCCAACCACAACCTTAAGCATGACATTGAACAGGACCCATCCACGACCTAGAATGTTAAACACTAAAACTAACCCTAACCTTAACCCAAACCATAACCCTAAACCTAACCCCTACCCAACCTGTATAACAAAACGGATTTTGAAGAGGTCTTTGAGCATACCACACCAGGACATTGTACAGGACCATTAACAGGACTCAACCAGGACATTGAAGAGGTCCCAACAAGGACCCTGAAGAAGACCTTGAACAGTACCCAACCAGGACCTTGACCAGGACCCATCCAGTACCTTAACCAAGACCTTATACAGGAACCAACCAAGACCTTGAACAGGACCCTGAAGAGAAATGACCAAGACCTTAAACAAGACCCAAACAGGACCTTGAGCAGCACCCAACCAGGACTTTGAACAGGACCTTAAACAGGACACAACCAGGACAATGAATAAGACATTAATGAGGACCCAACCAGGACACTGAACAAGACCCAACCAAGACCTTGATCAGGACCCTACCAGGACCTTGAATTAGACCTTGAACAAGACCCAACCAGGACTTTGAAAAGGACCTAGAACAGGACCCAACCAGGACCTTGAACAGGACTTAACCAGGTCCTTGAACAGGACCAAACAAGGACCAAGAACAGGACGCAACAATTACCTTGAACAGGACCTTGAACAGGACTTAACCATTATCTTGAACAGGACCAAACGAGGACCATGAACAGGACGCAACAATTACCTTAACCAGAACCTTGAAGAGGACCCAACCAGGATCTTGAACAGGACCTTGATGAAGACCAAACCAGGTGCATAAACAGTGACCAACCAGCACTCTGAACTGCACCCAATCAGGGCCTTGAA
>JAJAGP010007207.1:0-15076 GCA_025084515.1 Ancistrus triradiatus | reverse complement strand
ACATACACATATATATATATACATATATATATACACACACACACACACACACACACACATATACATATACACATACATATATATATATACACATATATATATATATATATACACACACATACGAGAGTGAAGTGTCTGAGAAAAATACAGAATAAAAAAGAAAAAATGAATACCACCTGAAGAGCAGGCAGCAGGGATTGAACCCGGATCACTCTGATGAGTGGTCATGTGACTTACCACTTTGCCATCAGAGCTAAGTGGCTTTAAGTCCAAACCCAAGCGCCATGCTGGGACAGACTCAAAATAAAATGTGTAGCTAATAATGACAAAGAGTTAGACGTCGCGAGCATGTGATGCTTAAAGTAGAAGTGAGACGCCAATAACAACACAAAGCTGTGATGTGGCGAGCGATGTACAAACACAAAATGCCGACTCGAGAGTCAGAGTCAACCCCACAAAACAATTCACGAGTCAGAAACGCCTGGGCATGCACAGTGGTGACAAGCCCAACTCGTGGAAGGCCTACGGGGATGCGCTGATAAAATACAGCACTTTTCACACAGCAAATGGGAATCGATGCAAGAACCTGATCTCCAGAGTAAGCTCACAAATACTAAACAAGTCTATCAATGAACATTTACAGCATTTGGCAGACGCCCTTATCCAGAGCGACTTACAATTCAGTCTTACAATCCAAGCAATTGTGGGTTAAGGGCCTTGCTCAAGGACCCAACAGTGGCAGCTATGGCAGAGGTGGGATTTGAACCCTGGACCTTTTGGTCCATAGTTCAGTACCTTACCCGCTAGGCTAACACAGTCCCATGAACTGAAAATTTAGAAGAAAAGAAGCGAAAGCTCAGGTCGTCACAGCGACGGAACTGATGTCACTCAACAAGAATGAACGTGATGGGAAACAAAAGAAAAGCACTGATCACGGTACAGCGCCTACAAAACACAGCGAAAGCAAGACAAAATACAAAACCCGATCGCTAAGTGTGAAATCATGAATGCTGAGTATACGCAATGGCAATAAATAAGGTGAAAGCGGAGTCTCGCTTCGCCATGGCGACCTAATAATGTTAAGCTACAGTCCTACCGTACCTTGAGCCTTGCAACTATGCAAAGGAAGGGTCTACCTTCTTTCCCTAACAAAAGCCAATGGTGTGAAGAAGAAAGCGCACAAGTCATGCTGGTTGCATCAATCAGAAATACCTCAAGCAAAGGTGCGACACTGCTCGGACACGGCTTTAAATACCTGCACGAGCAGGTGTCTTGAGTCAAGTGCAATCAGCACCTATACTAATCAGTGCGTGGTGCTAGAGATTGTCGTCTCAATCCCAGCATGTTTACCATGCCAGGCTGTGGAACTGCATGGTTCCTAATACATCCATCCACAAAACAGTCTTCTAATAACCTCCTGGATTGTCCACATGCAGCAACGTTCTTTCTGGAGAGTAGCAGCTTTCTCCTTGCTACCCTGCCAAGCATACCATTGTTGTTCAGTATTCTCCTGATTAGGGCTGCAACAAACAACTATTTTGATAATATATAGTCAAATATGTGAACAGGTTGTTGTGAATAATAGTTCCTTGCATCTCCGGTCCAACTCCATCAGCAATTCAAGAGAATATGCATTTATAAAGAGAAATTGTTACAGCTCATACAGTGAAGTAGGACAACTTTTCACATTAGCTAGCTAGCTAACTAGCACAACTATGTTACTGAGACACATCATCTTATTTGAGAGAGCTGACATGTTCTCTCTTCAGATGCTCCAACATGGAGGATGTGGTCCCATACTATGTTGGTCAGTTCCTGTCGTAGTGCGTACTGTTTGTTTGTAGCCACTAGCAGCCAGTCAAGTAACTAGTCAAGTAAATAACAAGTCAAGTAAATTTTGCCACTTGCACTAGCCATCACTGAGTTAATTACACAGGCACGGTGTGTGTCTTGGCACGTGAATTTTGGTTGCTGACGACGGATAAGCAATCGCAGCAACCCTAGGTTAAACCCTTATGAATATCAAAATCTCAGCTGTTCCACTTCTAAAAAATTAATAAATAAATAAAAATACTCTACACCAGATACGAGCAGGTTGTAGTTGGATTGTGTACTTGTACTAATATTGTATACTTGTACTAATATGAGGTTCTGTCTCCTAGGATTACAAAGCACTTTTGTAAGTCGCTCTGGATAAGGGCGTCTGCTAAATGCTGTAAATGTAAATGTAATTTCCATCTAGCCCATGTTTGTTAGTTAGCTAAGAGTTAATATGCCCCTATTTTCTTCTCCAAATGGCTGCCTCAGCTGTGCCCGTCTGTATGAGAAAATCATGGAGCTCGAAACCAATCGCTCTGAATCGTGTGCACGCTGTTTATACCTGTTAGCAATATTTACTTTTTAGCTCTTTTGATTCCAGATTGCATTTTTATCATCTTTACAGTACTTATAATCTCTTAATTGTTTTCTTATATTAATGATGGATTATACTTTTCACCGCTAATCGATATTTAGAAAGTATACGGATCTACCAGCATAGCGTGTTTGTTAACCACTAGCTAATTACCAGAGACCCATCATCTCAGCTTCATCTTTTGCTGTAGTATATTTTTATAACTTTTTACAGCCTTTTTCCACGTTTTTTTTCCTTCCATCGTAAGGCTAGCCCACCAGAGCACCACTCTTTACCTGTTCACATGTCAAGCAGGTTTACCTTCCACAGTGATACACCCACTGAGCAGTCTGTTGAAAAAGCTCTGGTCATAAGTGACTCTTTTTTTTTTTTTACGACACATGAAATTAGCTACCCCTGTAGGGTAGCAGTTTCCCTGAACTGCTGGCTGTGCTCTGAAAACAATGTGGGTTATATAGATAATTGGACAACCTTTCAGGGTAAGCCTGGCATTTTAGGATTGGTTTTTGTCCATCCCACACCAGAGGGTACTGCTTTAGATCAGATAAATATTTAGCCTTAAATGAAGGGGTGGGCTCATTTTCACTTTGAAAATGAGCAGGATCCACTTAAATTGCTTTCGAGTCCATTTTAGAATCCATGGGTATCACTCAGAATGTGATGGGACCCACCGCTGTAATCATACTTTAGATCCAATATTAACATTTGGCTATCGATATAGATAACCTTGATGTTTTCCCAAAACTCTCTCTTTTGACTATCTCTATCTCTTTTGTTTTTGAGCTATCTCTAATGAATAAAATCTGCCTACTCCCTCGTTATCACACCAAGCGCACTATTACATCTGCTACTCCTGCTGCATTTATTAATAACCTACCAGACAATGCTTAATACACCTCCGGAGCCCAATCATCTTGAGCGTGTAACCAACCAATCACTCAACCCTGGATATAAAGTTAACTATAAATAAACATATTTATTTAAGCAGAACATATTTATTTTGGCTAGACTGGGATGCATGGTTTGGGTTACTGGGATTGAACTCTGGGTAGTTTCGAGAGATGTTCAGCAGTTCTGATCAACGTTAATGCTATTGCTAATTATTCAACATTAATTATAACCAGTGATGAACAGGAACTAATTACATTTACTCAATTATTATACTTCAGGACCATTTGGAACTATTTATACTTTACTGGAGTAATATTTTACTAAAAGCATCTGTACATTCACTCCAGTACAGGAGTCCAGTAACGTCTAGATTAGTACTTTGTACTACAATAATAAATACACTACTAATAATAGGAGTAACTTTCATAAAAAATAATAATAAATACAGATTAACATCAGTATAAAATCTCATCTGAAATTGAACTTAAAGGGTTTATTATTACAGTGGAGGTAAAAATCACAGCTCTAAATTATATGTAGTTATCTAACACAGAAACCAAGGTCTGGCTGTAACCTCACACACACACACACACACACACACACACACACACACACACACACACACACACACACACACACCACTGAAAACTCTGTCCTGCTCTAATGATCTGTATCTCAGACACTATTAGCTCTTGTGCTGTAATGTGAGGAGATTAAAATGAGGAAGATACGTGGTGACCTTACACACACAGTGCTGAGAACCAGAGCTCAGATCACACCGCTAACAGCAGCTAACAGCTAACACTCTTGGTGAACTGAGTCTTCATTCAGTACTGATTAACTTTAGCTGTTATGTTAAATGTGTGTGATTTTATGTGTATTTTATAACAGTGAGGAGAGACCATAATGGCAGAACCACTGACCCTGGAATTACCACTCTCCTGCGGTGTCCTAAGTCTCTAAAGAGGCTGCCTAATTAGTGCACCACTCGTTACTAATACGCTGTTTATTTGGTGCAGTGAAATTCAGGAGCTACATGATAAGATGGTGTAATCATAAAGATATGCATCTTAATTTAAAATTTAAAATTCTATTACATTTTAATTATAAAATACATTCAAATACCTAAAAATACCATTATTAATACTTAAATAATGTAAATAATATGTGCTTTTTTTATTTGGAGAATTTGGTCCAGATTTTTTTATCTGCATCTGTAACAGGATCAGTAACACTCCAGTGGTTTATTCATGCTTTAGTGATCATGGTCTAAAAAACAGAACTGTGGGTCACATGATCCAGTTTGACAGGCTGCAAATGGCCCACAGGTTGCAGGTTCAGATCCCCTGCATTATTTAATGTAAATACTTACTGAGCTTTTCTGGAAGCTTTCACCACTGGCAGCAGATTCAGAAGACATTCCTCTGATGGACAATATTTACTCAAATCAAACTCATCCAGCTCCTGATCTGAGTTCAGCAACACAAACACCAGAGCTGCCCACTGAGCAGGAGAGAGTCTGACTCCACTGAGACAGTAATCATCTCTTCTCTTCAGGTAAGATTGTACTTCCTGTACTAGAGACTGATCATTCAGTTCATTCAGACAGTGGAACAGATTGATGGATTTCTCTGGAGAGAGATTCTCACTGAGCTTCTGCTTGATGTACTGCACTGTTTTCCTGTTTGCTGATACACCTACTTCTGTCCCCTGTGCAGGAGGCCTCGTAAGAGAGTCTGACTGACTCCAGTGAGAGCACCCAGGAGGAAGCTGAGGAAAGGTCCAGGTTGTCCCATTCCTCACTCTGTAAAGGCCTGTCCCCCGGCCCTCTTTCGGAAACTCAGGCTTGAATTTTAAAGATGGAAGAAATCATAAGATTTCTTTGAGAGTACGTTTTGTGTTTTTTCAGGAGGAAGTGAGATCCAAATAAGCATCCAAAGAACTCTGAACCTCAGATGTACAAAGCTGAATACATTCCCCGGTGCAGAGTCCAAAACTCCGCTCTTGAAGATCTGGGTGCAGACTCCTGAGTACAACTGATGCTTCTCTCACATCATGCCACACTCTCCAGGGCTTCCTCATAGAAATCAGTTTTCTTTCCAGCTGTTTGAAGCCAGTTTTTCCCCAGAGCCATAAAAAGAATAATTACTCTCTCCTGTTTCTGCCAGTATCCAGCTCATATTTCCCATGGTACTTTGTCCTTGTGTTTGGATCTGAATATCAGGAGTTGGGTGAACATTTGAGTCGGATTTTGGGGATCTCACCACTTCTGCTTTACCCAGCATCTCTCTAAACAGATGCTGAAATCCAGCAGAAGACTGGGAAGGTGGCACATGAGTAAGAGGCTTCTTTACTTCATGTGGCTGATGAATTTTGATTGGCCAGTCCTGATGACTGATCCTCGTCCTGAAGTACTCTCTTTCTGAGATCAAATGACCCTCGTACCTCTGTTTACCCCTGGGCTACACACTCAGAGGGATCTGATTGGCTGCTGCTGGTCAGATGTTTATCCAAGGAGAGCAGAGGGAAGCCGATTTTCCCCTTGATGAGGTTCGTCAGCCAGAATCTCCACCTGAGGCTGATTCCTGTTACAAAACATCACACACAATCTCATTATTCTGGAAATTTAGAGAAGCCGACACTCATCCAGACCATCAAGATGAACACCACTTTGTAGGAATCACAGTCTATTAATTCTTATCTTTTTATTTGGGGGAAAAACTGATGAAGAAGGTCATCAGCTGATCTTCTTCTGCTTCATCAATTCAGTTCCCTAAAAGGAAGTGGAAACATGAACATGACATCCTGATTTGCTTTTCCTTCAGCCCAGTCCAGAATGAACTTCTGCACCAAGACTGTTTTTCCAATTCCAGCGACTCCTTTAGTCAGCACACTTCTGATGGACATGTCTTTAAAGAGCTCATTACATTTGATGGGTTTCTCCTGTGTTGCTGGTCTCCTGGATGCTGTCTCAATCTGTCTGACCTCATGTTCATTATTGATCTCTCCACTCCCACCCTCTGTGATGTAGAGCTCTGTGTAGATCTCATTCAGAAGTGCTGAGATTTCACACTGGGAGATTCCTTCAGTAATTCTCTTATATTTCTCTCTCAGTTTGGATTTGAGCTTTGGCTGATATACAGAGACCAGCTCTAATAAACAGAGGGATGTTAGAATAAATATTTTACTGTATGAACACAGCATCAAATTAAATATTCACATATAAACAGTAGAAAGAAGGGAGCATGTTTATAATTCTGTCCTACATTCAGCAATATGAAGAGACACTTTCCAAACTAAACATCTCTGAGCCATCACTATGAGATCTGTGATGAGGATGAACCAGTGGAATTTCTCTAAAGGAACCTGATGGAATCAGTAGCATGTCACAGAGCTCTTACTGTTCTGCAGTGTGTTAGCCAGATCTGTCTGTTTCATGTTCTTCAGGACGTGCAGTGTGATCTTTAGCGCCCCCTCTCTGATACTGCTCTGATCCTCCTTTTCCTCAACCTCCCCCTCAGAGCATGCTGGGTAATCTGGACTCAGGAGCTTCTTAAATCTTTCCAACTCTTTTTTTAACAGAGTGATGACTTTGTTCTCCAGCTCCTGATTAGAAATACACAGGAACAGGAAATGGTACAGAGAGAGATGATTGAGGAATATGAGGGAATAACTTCCTGTCTGAGGAACTCTGAGAGGAACCAAGCTCAGAAGGAGAAACCATCCTGCTCTGGGTGCCCCTGACAGTAAGATGAAGCTGCTGAAGGTTCCTAGTATAAGACTGTACAGGTAAACAGTGAACAGTATGGTGTAGATAATAGAAGATGTTACATATAACATGTTGGGATGAGATCATTAAACAGGTTTAGTTGGACTGGAACAGTTTATAGTTCCTGCAGCAGATCTTCAGAAGTAGAAGACTCTGGATGTGAAGGTGAGATTTTACTCGTCTTGTTTACACTCCTGACCTTCACTTTTCTGCAGGATTATATCTATTTACAGGAATGTAGTGGTCTAATATAGTATGGGTATCAGACTGGTACTGGTCTGAAACTCAAATTTATTTTATCTAATTCTCCCACTGCTCTGTTTTATACTGTGAATGTTTGTGATGTTGTACTGACATGGTGTGGACCATCCATATAAACACAAAATACAAACACTCTTTCTTACACACACACCTTGAAAATGGACTCCAGCTGATTTCTGCTGCTGATGTTTGATCTCTGCTTGTGGGTTCTGTGAACAAATCAAACACTGAGTGTAATGGAGATTGTGTAGGACCTTCATAGCTGCACAACACACACCAATAAATACAGATCAGTTCTACCACATTCCCTGTGTAACTCCTTAAGGCTCGTGACTAGGGTTGCCAACCGTCCCGTATTGTTCGGGACATCACGATTTATGGGCAATTTTGATTTGTCCCATCAGCTCCAGTCCCGTATTCCAGTCACAGCCTCATTGGCCAATAACAAAACGGATACAAACTCCCGGGTGTAGTAGCTACGTTAGTGACAGACCAGTGTGTGTGTGTGTGTGTGTGTGTGTGTGTGTTGTTGTGTGTGTGTGTGTGTGTGTGTTGCGTGCTGTGAAGTGGAGCCTTATGTGTCAGAATGACAGTGAAACTGTAAAGAAAAAAAGATTTTGCCACTATAAAAAAAGAGCGGGAAGCCAAAAGGCCAACCGCAGTAAAAGTTGGCTTGCGTTGCGATTCGGAGCTTTTTTTCGTCTCCCATGTCCATGAGGACGTCCCTTTTCACTGTGATTAATGCTACATTTTTGGCTCGTCCTGATTTTGTGAATTCAGGTGACTCATCATCTAAAGTGAAATCAATTCGGCATTCACATTTTAGGGCTTTATTTTTCCAAAAGCTTATAACTACTAAAGGTGACCATTATTACTGACACTGCAGTAAAATGACCAGGCTGAGTTGTGAAACTTTTTCAACAGTCTTATCTTAATTCTGTCTGTACCTGCTCGTATAAACCGTAAGTGGAAAACTGAATAACACACGCCAATAAATTAACCTTTTAATTCACTCCCCAGAACCTAAACCGGCCAAGCAAGGTCATAGAAATTCAAACTGATCATACAGAGAATCACACCGGTTAAAGTTACCCTCCTCAGCTCTGTAAACTATCACAGATATAATGGGTGTCTACTAGGCATTATTTACATACTGTTAATTAAATTGTAGGCATTTTCCTGATTTGTGAAAGCTTTCAACACTGTACTTTGCCTAACAAATTGTTGTAATGCTATTATTTATTCTGTTTAGCATAATTTGATTTGTTAAAAAAACTTTTACATATATATTTTTGTCTAATAAACATTTATTATGATGTATTTATGATTTTTTTAGGCATAATTTTGATTATGAAATCTTTCACATAAAATTTAACATAAAAGCATTTATTTATATAATATTTATTACTTTTAGGCATTTTCAGATTTGCAAAAGCCTTGACAATATAATTTAGTATGAACACATTGTTTATATATAATTTCTGGACTCTTTAGGCATTTCAGATGTATGAAACTTTCACAGCTATAATTGGTGAATAATACATGTTTATTTACATAAATTTATGACTTTTAAACGCATTTTTCCAGATTTGTGAAAGCTTTCACACATTTCATTTTCTGAAAATTAATAAATATTAATCAATAAAGAAATATATATTAATACATTAAATATTAATGTAATTAATATTAAATACATTATATATATAATATATATATATAGATATATATAATATATATATATATATATATATTTTGCTGGGGTTGCAAACACACCTGGAGGAAAGTGTCCCTGATTGGGGGTTGAAGAAGTTGCCAACCCTACTCGTGATGCAGCTTATGAAGTGTGTATAATGACCTGAGTGAGTGTGATCAGGTCAAACACTCTGTACTGACCTCAGATCAGCAGTACAGCCTCCATCTCTGAAGTTAATCGGTTGTTTTATTGACTGTTCGCTCTTCATGGACACACAGCTGGGTTCAGGTGAGTCTGATCTCTTATCCTGAATCAGACTAAAGTACAAATCATTCTATAAGTTAGATAATCACTTAGTCTCTCCTCTCAGAGACTGATCTCTCCCTTTAAATCTGATCAATAACATGAGCTGGTATTGAGATTCTGGAGCCAAATTCCACTTCCCTAATTCCTGACTTCCTCTGTTTAATAGTTCATTGTTGGAGCTCCATAGGTTAGTGATTCTGATCTAATGAGTGTTAGTGAAAGCATTAAGGCCTTTCTTTGAGTCACATATTAGTCTCTCACCTCTCCACTTCCTCTGGATTCTGTTTATCAGAGAGATCCATTTTAGAGAGCTCGCCTCGTCCTACAGTTTACACACACACACACACACACACACACACACACACACACACACACACACACACACACAGCATTAACACAATTTTGCAGCACATGGACAGTAGTTTGGTGAGACATTACAGTTCATGTTTCCTTCAGTCCTCAGTCGGTGTATTTAAGCTAAACAGGACGTTTCTCGATCTGTGTTGAAGCTTCAGGATTTCATCAGCCCGTTTCAAACTCCATGAAACAAATGGTGTAAGTTAGAATTACATCAAAACTTACTGAACTATTGTCTATCTAGTGTAGATTCACATTTCATAACTTTAGAGTCTTATTATAAATTTAGATTTAGATACTCACTGCGTTTCTCCTAAACTCTGTTCTGATCCAAACAAAGCACTTTCACTTTCAATCTGAACCCGAGATGGGGAGGCGGGGCTTATACGCATGCGCACACACAGCACTGTAGGTTTTGATGCTGCACAGCTGCGAGTGTGAACTCATGCTTATTAAATCAAACCTGAACTATATACTGGATATTTTTAATGTTCCTTCTATTTTTTTTAACATGATCAATCTTTATATAAAATCTATTATTCAGCTAAATGATCCTTTAACAGAACCTTTAGCTGTTCTGTGGGAATTTAACAAAGATGCTTAAATAATAAGGAATGATATGAATATCTGATCTGAAAATGGACAGAAATTCAAAGCTTTGTGATCAAAGCCTGAGCATAAACTGTTACGGTTCGCCAAGAGAACACGATGGCGAATCGTGAAAGCAAAAGAAAGGGATATTAGGACCCAATAGCAGTCAGCTCCAGATGGTAGTAATGAACTGAAATGAGTGAAATGAATGAAACAATAATTAAAGCAATACAAATAAACAACAGACAGGGAATTAAGTGAGGCTTTGTGTGTGTCAGCGAAACTGCTGAATCTGCGATCAGGCGCGCACACACAAAGCTCAGGAACCCGCCGAGAGGGGCAGCGAAAGGCGGGGCGAAAACACCTACCAAAGGCGTGAGGCGCGGCAGCATTTTATGGACACTGGCGTGCTCAAACTAACTCAAAAATACTCCTTTTAAAACAGGAGAGGAGGCGGTGCTTGAAGCACGGCCACTTTAACACGCTGAAATGGGATTTAACTGAAAAATATTCCCTTGGACTGGAGGGGTAGCAGCGCTAGAAAGCAAGGCTGCTTACACGCACTTATACTGCGCTTAAACTGAGAAATGCCCCTCCAGACTGGGGAGGAAGCAGCGCTAGAAAGCGCGGCTGCTTACACGCACTTATGCTGCGTTTAAACTGAGAAATACTCCTCTTTACCGGAGAGGAGGCAGCACTAGAAAGCGCGGCTGCTTACACGCACTTATACTGTGTTTAAACTGAGAAATACTCCTCTTTACCGGAGAGGAGGCAGCGCTAGAAAGCGCGGCTGCTTACACGCACTTATACTGTGTTTAAACTGAGAAATACTCCTCTTTACCGGAGAGGAGGCAGCGCTAGAAAGCTCGGCTGCTTACACGCACTTATACTGTGTTTACACTGAGAAATACTCCTCTTTACCGGAGAGGGTGATTATGATAACGCAGGGCTTTGATTCCCGAAAGGAAATTAATACCGAAATGGGGAAAGAAAGAAATACGATAAGGGCGCCAGAGCTGGCAACCAACCAGCGAAAGCGCTCAAGTCACGAGCTGAGCACGTGCAATCGGCGAATGCGCTCCTCTCTCTCTGAATCGCTCTCAACACAGAATCAGGACTGCCTTGAATGCAGCCACGCAGCCTGAGCGTGAGAGCGGTGACTCGCGTGCGGCTTCACTTCAGGCTTTTCAGAGACCGTGTTTTAGTCCTCAGAAGCAGCACAATGCAATTCACGGTTTTTCTGCCGTGCAAGAGCGCACCTCAATACGTCGCCAAACCGAGGCGTCCCGCCTCCCCCACTGTGACCAATATCCCCCCTGCCTGCCGCACACGCTTCAAGGGTTAGCGTCTGCACACGGGGGGGGCGCCGGCCTACAGGGCCAGCCCCCATGGGGGAGTCAAAAGAACAGCCAGGTGCGGGTTCGTGCCACATTCGTGACCCAGCTGGAAGCTCACGGGCGAAGCACGGCTGGCTTTTACAGCATACTACCCAGACGTAGAAGCCCAGACGGCAACTAGCTGTTCCAGCATAGAGTGGCAATTGCTCACGTTCGGAGCTGGGGCGGTGCCCGGTGTCCAATAACCGGGCTTACGAACGCGGCGCGCTCCAGCACGGAGCGACGCAAAGCTCAGGTTTCAAGACTGGGCATGCGGCGAAGGGCTTGAGGTACTAGGTCAACGCGCGGCGAGTTCAGGAACGTCAAGTCAAGTCAGAGTATTTATATAGCGCTTTTTACAATGGAGCATTGTCTCAAAGCAACTGTACAAGTTTAGATTATCTCCTAATAACTACGTCCAATCCCAAATTGAGCAAGCCTAGGGCGACAGTGGCAAGGAAAAACTCCCTAGTTCTAGGAAGAAACCTTGGGAGGACCAAGACTCAAAAAGGGACCCAACCTCCTTGGGTGGTGTAGATGATAAATCTAAGAGCGAACTAAAGTCATGGAATCATGGAGTCAAAGTTCGAATAGAATGTGAAGTATGCACATCGACATTAAGTGCCCCGGTTTAAATAAATCTAAGAGCGAAACTACAGTCATGGAGTCAAAGTTCGAATAGAAATGTATATTCACATTGACATTAAGTGGGCCCGGGTATGATATATCTAAGCATCGAAACCTAAAGTCATGGATCATGTCGAATAAATGTTAATTATGCACATCGACATTAAGTGGCCCGGGTATGATGGGCTGGAGCTGATGAACGAAGCAGCCTTTGAGTGAGCTTCCATCAGATGAACATCATGTGGTGGGGCCGGAACTGCCGGAACACACTCGGAGGAAAACAGAAAATGTAATTAGTTACTGATAAGAGCACAGTTTTATTTAACATCACTGATGCCAATGTTCAATCACTGATGCCAATTGTAGCATGATCCCCGGCAGCATTAGCTTATGCACATATCTAGAAAGCTAAAAGAGGATAACTGGTAGTAAACACAGCCAGAGGATCAATAGACATTGGCAAACCCCACGAGCAGCAGAAGACGCACCCAACGTCTCTGATCACCATAAGACTCTTTGACTATGAACCCCCAGCTCTGCCCTTATTCTAAGGCAAGGATGCATGAGTCAAGATCACGAGGACCGAAGCCCAGTTCAGCCAGACCGCCCACTCGACACTCCCGGCTAGCGGACAAGGCAGGCAGGCCAGACATGACTCCAGACTCCGGCCCCAGCGACCCAAGCCATGCATCCTGGTCTAAATCTAGTCAAAAGCCTGCATAAATAAGTATGTCTTTAGAATAGACTTAAAACTTTGGAGGGTGTCTGAATCTCGAACGAAAGTGGGAAGTTTATTCCATAGTTGGGGGGCCAACGGAGCGTAGTTGCTCACGTTCACAACTTGGCGGCACTGGGTGCCCAGGTACGGGGTCAACAGGCGCGGCGGGTTCAGGAACGGAGCGTACAAGCTCGGGTTCGAGACTGGGCGGCGCCGGGTGCCCAGGTACGGGGTCAATAGGCGTGGCGAGTTCAGGAACAGAGCGTAGTTGCTCAAGTTCACAGCTCGGCGGCGCTGGGTGCCCAGGTACGGGGTCAACGGGCGCGGCGAGTTCAGGACCGGAGCGTAGTTGCTCAGGTTCACAGCTGGGGGGCGGTGTACGCTCGCCCTTCCAGCTTGAGCCGTCAGTACGCTCGTGAACGGGGCCCGGCTGCGCTGTGAGCCTCTCCGTGGAGCCGATGTGCTCACACACGGGGCTGAAAGGCACGTGGGGCTCTTGTACGGGGCCAGGCAGCGCTAACTGCCCCACCGTGGAGTCTTTATGCTCGGACACGGGGGTTGCGTGCTCGGCGGGCCCAGGCACAGGGGGTGCCATAGGCTCAGGCACGGGGTCTGACTGCCCTGATGCGGAGCCTATGAAGGCGGCGAGCTCTTGAACAGAGCGTAGTTGCTCGTGAATGTTACTGGTATCCACATTGAGGTCAGGCACCACGCTGAGCAGAGCAAGCTGTTTGCTTACAGAACCCAAACGCTCAAGGATGGAGTTGAGGCAAAGAGGATGCTCTGGAGCGACGCTAGGTGGTGCTACCAGTTCAGGTACAGAGCTTAACGGGCCAGTAAGCGGGCGTGATGGCTGGAAGCACACGAATGCCTCGGCCTCCCTGGTTCCGGATCGGATATGCGCATCCGTGCGAATGGCCAGATCGCACAATGCGGCCAGGGAGGCGGCGGGAAGGAATGGCAGAAGTTCATGCTCCAGTCTATCATCAAGGCCTCTTTCAAAAACGGCCATGAGCAGCAGGTCATCCAGACCGCTTTCTCTGGCTGCAGCACTGAATTCCTCCACATACTCGTCCACGGACCGAGTCCCCTGGGTAATGTCAAACACACGGGGTGGTTCGGACAATGGGGAACTAGTGCGGATGGAATTCTCCGACCCGGGAGGGTTGGGAGCTTCAGCGGGGTTAAACTCCGGATCCAGATATACTGGAGAAGCCAGCAATACTTGCTGGGTACCGTGGGGGGCGCTACGCCTTCCACGGCGAGGTCTGCGCAACCCAGGAGGGTCGAGACGCCAAACCAAGTCCCCAACCCGATCGGAGCCGAAGGAGGGACCCCCAAGAGCCAAACGAGACCCAAAGAGCGATCGCCGATGATGGGAACAAGAGGTGGGGACTTCCTTGAAAGAAGTCCCAGGAGCTGACGCTGGGTCCTGGTTTGGTCGCACCATTCTGTTACGGTTTGCCAAGAGAACACGATGGCGAATCGTGAAAGCAAAAGAAAGGGATATTAGAACCCAATAGCAGTCAGCTCCAGATGGTAGTAATGAACTGAAATGAGTGAAATGAATGAAACAATAATTAAAGCAATACAAATAAACAACAGACGGGGAATTAAGTGAGGCTGTGTGTGTGTCAGCGAAACTGCCGAATCTGCGATCAGGCGTGCACACACAAAGCTCAGGAACCCGCCGAGAGGGGCAGCAAAAGGCGGGGCGAAAACACCTGCCAAAGGCGCGAGGCGCGGCAGCGTTTTATGGACACTGGCGTGCTCAAACTAACTCAAAAATACTCCTTTTAAAACAGGAGAGGAGGCGGTGCTTGAAGCACGGCCACTTTAACACGCTGAAATGGGATTTAACACCAGGTCATATGACCTGTCCTCACCGTGATAGCGAAGCTGATTCCAGATAAGCACCTGGACTGGCTATCCAACCTAAAAGTCTGCCTGATAGGGGCTGACAGTTTTCATACAGAAGCCTGTTGCCTCTGGGGACTTCCCAGTAGAAGCTTGATGGTTGATTCTCTGCATCCATCCGCTGGGGTTCAAGGTTCCTGCCCTTGTTCAGCGCGGC
>JAJAGP010007206.1:0-15082 GCA_025084515.1 Ancistrus triradiatus | reverse complement strand
TAAAGGGGTAGCAAGTTTCACGTGTCGTAAAATAGAGTCACCTATGACCAGAGCTCTTTCAACAGGCTGCTCAGTGGGTGCATCACTGAGGAGGGCAAACCTGTTGGACACGTGAACAGGTACAGAGTGGTGCTCTCGTGGACTAGCCTTATGACTACGTCGCCGAACCGTCACCCACTTGCCCTGCTGCGAGGACTCTGCCTAGGCTGGGACTCTAACTTCACCTGTGGCATCCAGATCTGCTAAGCTAGGAGCTGAGCTAGCCTTCTCTAATGTCTGGATGCGCGCCTCTAAAACTACAATCTTCTCCGTCAGACTAGCTACAAGCCTACACCTATCACAAGTAAACTTTACACTATGATGGAGGAAGAATAGCTAAACATGCCACACTCGGCACATTGAACAAGCGCAGCAGAAGCCATGTTAGTACAATTAATGAATTAAAGGTACTTAGCTTCGGGTGGTGTTGTGGGGTGCCCATTGAAGATCTGGTTCAGCTGCAGCCGATGGTCCAATGCAATGCTCGATTAAAGTGTTAATACAAGTTAATACAAAAGTCTCAGAAAGAAGGTGGGAAAAGATTGTAAAAAAGTTATAAAAACACACACTACTGCAAAAGAAGATGCAACTCTGGTAATTAGCTAATGGCTACAAACACAAGCCGGTATACATGTAAAGTTAGTAAATAATGATTAGCGGCAAAAAATATATAATCTGCCGGTACGACAAGAAAATGATTAAGATGTTGTAAAAACCTACTATATATACGATTATATATGATACAGATGCGATCGGGAATTATAATAGTTCAAAGGTAATAAACTGCTAACAGATACAAAACAGCGTGCGTCCTGTGTGCAATCGGGGAGAACGAGTCTGGCTTGCCAGATCCTCGCAATCCTCGCGTCAGTGGTTAGCATTCTCTTGGCGTTCTCTCGGCGTTCTCTCAGCCAAACAAACCAAGTCAAGTCAAGTCAAGTCAGATTTATTTATATAGCAATTTTTACAATGGAGCATTGTCTCAAAGCAACAATTTTAGATTATCTCCTAATATCTACATCCAATCCCAAATTGAGCAAGCCTAGGGTGACATGGTGACAGTAACTCCCTAAGTGTTATGAGGAAGAAACCTTGGGAGGACCAAGACTCAAAAAGGGACCCAACCTCCTTGGTCGGCATAGATGATAAATCTAAGAATGAAACTAATCGTAGATCAAATAAAATGTGAAATATTGACATTGACATATAACATTGGCATTAAGTAGTCCGATACACAGAGTCTCTCTGGGATCTGGAGTCTAAGCAGGAAAGTCGTCCTTTATTACATTATTCATAAAAGGTCCAAGCCTCACAGGTTTGGAACTCAGCATAAAAAGTACGTTAAAAGAATTTATTAAAATACACAAAACTATTTTGAGCAGGAAAAGGAGAGAGAGTGTACTGGAGGAGGAGGAGGAGCCAAAAGTGAAACCAGGAGACTGGGTCTTCGTGAGGGTCTCCAGACAATAGTAGGATCTGCCAAGGAGAGAGGTTCCGGACATGGTAAAAAGGGCAACATCCACAGCTGTACAAGTGGAAGGAACACCAATGTAGTACCACCTGAACCACTGCGCCTTAGCACCACGAGAAACACAGGAGGACGTTGAGATCCAAGATTCTCCACAGGAATCCAAAACAGATCCACCTGAGCCAGAACAACAAGATGACGAATAGCCAGGACCGAAAGGACAGCAACCCACAAAACGATGCTCACAACGAAGAATCAGACTCGGATGTCTCACCAGAAGCAGGACAAGACGATGAAGACACGACTGATGCTCAGAAAAATCTTGGGAAGAGAAAACACCAAGAGAGTGAAGAACAGAGTAGCGAGGGCACAGAAGACTTCATAACCATTGCGTTTGATGACCTTAGATGTTCCAAAGAATTTGACACTGGGAGATTGGTTAATGTGGGTCATGGTGGTATGAATGGATCAGACAAAAGCAGTGCTGCTGGACTATTTACACAGACAAACAGACAGATACATAGATAGATAGATACATAGATAGATAGATAGATAGATAGATAGATAGCTTTATTTATCCACCAAATGCTATTTCTTTAAACACCTCATTGTCACTGCTGGATGTAAAATAGTCCGCTAACCAAAAATGTCCAGCCACCAGCAGCATGTAGGCAGCAGCAATATAGTACATATGTCTAATAGAGAGCACAGTGAGTGAACAGGGTTTAAAGTGGTCCTGTTAGTGTTCTGACCATTAGAGAACAGAGTGAAGAGGACCAACAAAGTATGGAGAGAAAAAGGTGGATAACTGTAGAACTACAAAGTGTTTCTATATGGTAAATGGAACTGACAAAATGCACAATAAGTGTAGACACAAGGAGGTGTACCCAATAAAGTGATCTGTGAGTGTCTTTAAAGGTTTTAACTCGATTTTCACCACCCACTACAGTGTTAGGACCCAAAGGTGTCAGAATAAACGCCTGATACCCTATTAACTAATGACGTGCTGTCCTAGCTTTCGAATCCCACTGGCTACGTTTTCATCATAATGCAGGACATAAGTTGCTGTACAGGCCATAGAGAAGTTTAGGTCAGTGGGAACCGAACTCGATGTGTGAGTGGTAGCAGGCATATACCGGGACTGTTCTGGGTCCTAACAACAGAGTCCATTACCGAAATCTACACGTTCATTCAGGTTTGTTTTGTGTTTAAAGGCTTTGTTATTAGATTATAGTTAGTAATTTGGGTTCATATTAGGGCGGGCGCTAAAGTTAGTTTCGTTTCGGACGTTTGCTATAAATTCGACACTTTTCTTTCGTATAAATGTTTAAATATTTCGGAAGATTATTGTAACACTGGAGTGACCACAGAAAACAAATACAGATGAATCGATTTACAAACAAAAAACTCTCTTTTGTGCTGTTATGGCTGATTGAGATGTTGGTCACTAGATTAATTTCTCAGCTAAAAAATATTACAGACTTAATAAGTAATATAACAGACTAATGATATAAAACACAGATATGAGAGCAATTTTGCTCATTTTAGACCGATTCAACGAGGAGTGTTTTCTAACTAAGACCCCTTTCACCCTCTGGCTTTTCACGCGTCTTGTATTAGGATTGTACGGATACGATTTTAAACACATGCATTCACTTCGTTTTTCCAAATGCGTCTCTTGTCAGACGGTTTTGAAATATGGTTGCTGATACGCCACATAATACTTGGCAAAAGTCTTAGGCCACCAGTAGATCGGCTTTGCTTTGTTTTAGCAAAGGTATAATGATATTTCTCTGTATCTTTATTAGAATTCAACCATAAAATACAGGACATTAGTGATGGCTATTGAGCCTTTGATGAGTCCAGTTACAGCTGCTCCATCTGTATAATAATGGAAAAAATGAGTATTTGACCACACAGACTCTTCTGTATACCAAAGTGCTGTTGAGTTCAAAAGAGGAGCATATTGCAATAGTGTAACCTCGTATTTAGATCCAGAAAACAGCAAGTGACATGAAATAGCTAGCACCAAAAAAACTGGGTATTTAGGTTCAAAATACCTAATGTACAACACAGCATATTATTTATTTTTATTAGGTCTGTGCTTAGTAACTGTCAGGAACTGCATGTGAAAAAACATTATTTATTTTCACCACAGTTTATGGATTGACGCAGGAAATTTTCTAGATGAAGCAGTCATCGTCACTCTAAAATGGACAAAAAAATGATATAAAACCCCTGTTGATTCCTGGAAGGTCTTCAGGTTCTGATGATATTGAACCTGTTTTCAGAATCTCAACTCTTCACATCTTTTAGAGTAGAATCAGCAGATAAACTCAGTTTTCAGAATCAGAGTATTGTTTTTGTTACTTAGCTTCATGAGAGCATGAAGACCGAGACTTGTACGCCTTCTGATGGAGGGACGTCAACCTCTACAGATCAGCAGCATGGAGGATTCCAGAAGAAGTCCATAAAAGAGGAAGAAGTGGAAGATAAAGATGATCTCTGTAAGAAATCTTTTTCAAAGCCAATCTAGCATGAGGATAAATCGAGTGCTTTTCTTTTGATACTAATGAAATGTAATGAATGGAATTTCAGGTGGAGAAACATCAAGCTCTGTGGGACACATCAGCCCTGCAGAACAACAGAATGGAGGATTCCAGAAGGAGTCAATAAAAGAAGAAGAAGCTGAAGATAAATACAATTTCTGTAAGAATTTTTTTTCCAGTCTGAGGATACATGAAGACCTCCATGAAGCTGGCCCCGCCATGTGAGACAAAACGAAAGAGAAATATCACTGTTTGTTTGTGCTGGTTTATAAATGTAGAAAGCATCATTCATGCTGCTTTCATTTTTAAGAAATTATAAATTACATTTTATTAGCTGTGATGTCATGCAGCCTCCATCAGTGGCCAAATGCACCAGATTGGTCTAAAACCTAGCACAAACGAGCTATAGTATTTTAATTTCATTGTTGATCATAGATGTGCCCAGCTTCTCAGAGTTTAAATGAAGCGCTTTTTTTTTTTACACCAGTGAAATGTAATATATGGAATTTCAGTTGAAGGAACATCGAGGTCTGTGGGACATTTCAGCCCTGTAGACCAACAGAATGGAGGAATCAAGAAGAAGTTCATAAAAGAGGGAGAAGCTGAAGATGATCTCTGTAAGAACTCTTCTTCAAATCCAGTCCAGTCTGAGGACAAATAAAGTGCTTTGTCTTTTGACACTAATGAAATGTAATGAATGGAATTTCAGGTGGTGGAACATTGAGCTCTGTGGAACACTTCAGCCCTGTAGAACAACAGAATGGAGGATTTCAGAAGAAGTTCATAAAAGAGGAAAAAGATGATTACCTCTGTAAGAGAACAGACCAATTACATCTAGTCTCAGTTTAAATTCTATTCTACTTCTTAGCTGAACTAACCTTCCTATGGGATCAGGAAACTAGTCCCATTGTTTATTATTTACTCTATCTAGCTTCATGTAGGACTGCATCTTGGATTTCCAATATTCCAAGTGTAGAAATAAATGAAGTGTAAAAACTCAAAGCTCCACTGGGGGTTTAAAGGGAAATTCTCTTGTACCTGTAAGTTTGATTGATGTGAGAATCATTTCTTTCTTTAGACTGTGAGGAGTGCAGCTGCTTCTTCTTCAACAAGTGTGAGGTTCACGGTCCAGCTCTCTTCATCCCTGATAGCCCCGTTCCCATGGGGGTCAGTGACCGAGCCAGACAAAGCCTTCCTCCAGGGCTAAAGGTTCGGGAGTCTGGTATTCCTGATGCAGGTCTGGGAGTGTTTAATAATGGAGATCCTGTACCAGTTGGTGCTCACTTTGGACCGTACCAGGGAGAACTGGTAGATCGAGAGGAAGCCATGAACAGTGCTTATTCTTGGGTGGTGAGTTAGGTTATTAAATCTGTTGTAGGAATTATTAATAAAATCCTGTACAAATGTCCCATCTAATGCTTAATGTTGAATAATATTTTGTGCAGATCTTCAAGGGCAGTGAGTGTGAGGAATACATAGATGCTAAGAGAGAGATTCATGCTACCTGGATGAGGTGAGGGATCCCTGTAGAAATCTGTTGGATTTTTGATAATAAGAATGAATTGAAATGGTTTGATTTGGTGGAGAATCTTCATCCTCCTTCTGTCTGTAACTGATCTTCATGACTTTCTCAGATATGTGAATTGTGCTCGTACTGATGAAGAACAGAATCTGGTGGTGTTCCAGTATCGAGGTGGAATTTATTACCGTTGCTGTCGACCCATTAATCCAGGACAGGAGCTGTTGGTGTGTTTATGATGAGGGATACAGCAAAAACCTCAGCAGTACCTTCGACTACATCTGGAACAGAAAGAGCTCCTCTAATGGTAATGTCTAAACATTCTGCTTTTGTTACACTTGATCTACATGATACATGACTATGATCTAGTCACCACCCACAATTTTCTGAACCATTGTTTTGGCACCCTGATGTATTTAAAGAACAGGGATCTAAGAAAGTCTGATCTTTAAAACACACGTTTGTGTAATTGTGTCATGGCATGAACAAAGGAGCTTTCTGACGACCTAGAAACAGAGTTGTTCATGATCATCTGGCTGGAAAAGGTTACCGTATTTCTCTGTTATTGGCTAATGTTAAAGTTCATGAGTCCGACATCAGGAGATCACTGGACATGTATATTTACAGTGTTGCTTGAATGTTTGTGAACCCTTTAGAATTTTCTACATGAATTTCTGCATAAATATGACCTAAAACTGCATCAGATTTTCACACTAGTCCTAGAAGTAGATAAAGAGAACCCAGTTAAACAAATGAGACAAAAATATTACACTTAGTCCTTTATTTATTGAGGAAAATTACCCAATATTACATACTAGTGAGTGGCAAAAGTATGTGCCCCTTTGCTTTCAGTATCTGGTGTGACCCCTCTGTGCAGCAATAACTGCAACTAAACATTTCCTGTAGCTGTTGGTCAGTCCTGCACACCGGCTTGGAGGAATTTTAGCCCATTCCTCCGTACAGAACAGCTTCAGCTCTGGGCTGTTGGTGGTTCCTCACATTAACTGATCGCTTCAGGTCCTTTCACAACATTTCGATTGGATTAAGGTCAGGATTTTGACTTGGCCATTCCAAAACATGAACTTTATTCTTCTGTAATCATTCTTTGATAGAACGGCTTGTGTGCTTAGGCCTGACGTGACTCGTGCTAGCCGCAGTAACGTTTTGCAACCGAGCAAAGCTAATTCGTTGCCCGAGTCCACTTCAGGATATGCTGCAGTCATTAAAACATGACATTTGTGTTAAGATCGACAGTTTGGCGTCAAATCTCGGTTCGGATTGCCTCGGTTCGGAACAAGCTGAAGAACACAATTGAGCCGCTAAGACCCAAAATCGACGCGCATGAACACACTATCGGCGACTTGGAGCATGCGTGCTCAGATCATAGCAGGCAGTTAACTGAGCTGGAAGCTACAACTGAGGCCTCAAATGGGTGTGTTAACGGACAAATGTGAGGACTTGGAGGGGAGATCTAGGAGAAACAACGTCCGTCTGATTGGACTGCCAGAGGGCTTGGAAGGCCAACATCCAACTAAGTTTGTTGTGTAGCTATTAATAGATCTATGCCTTGAGGAGGAGCCATTATTAGACAGAGCGCACCACACTTTCTGTGCAAAACCTAAGGTTGGTGAAGCTCCTCGACCTCTCGTGACTAGGGTTCATTTCTTCCACATCTGGCATGAAATCCTTCATCGAGCTAGCGAAGTCACGCTCATCACTGCTACGGTACCAGAACAATAACCTCTTCATCTTTGCTGACTACACTACTTCGGTGGCCAAGAAGCGGGCCACATTTGGGCCTGTGAAATGGCAGCTTCGAGCTTTCTGTGGAGTCAGATTCGGACTATTGTATCCAGCTACTCTAAAGATCACTTTAACGTAAAAAGGTGATCACCTCCGCCCTGGTCAGAGTAAGAACCGCAACATAATGTTTATTGATTCAACGATTATTAGGGTTGTGGCGGTGACTGTTGCCATTGCTTATGGCGGTGATCATTGCTAATATTGTTTCTGTTGATTTTACTTTAAATTTATATTTGCAACTTACTGTATTTGTGAAGTACATGTACTGCATGATAATTGTGCTTCACGCGAGCTTCTTTTGTTCTCTTATGTTCGAGGAGTTGGATTGTTTTAGTGATAGATTAGGCACGGGTCTCATTTGGGGAGACGCTTCAGCACGGGGGGGTGTCGATTCGTTGTTTGTCTTGTCGTCTGGTATGTTTAACCTTGGCCATAGTATTTTAGGATTTTTGGTTTTATTAGACGTCCTGATTGGTCCACACCCGGTATATGTCATTTCCCACTCAATAAGATGTAATGACCCATCCCGTATCTCCTTGTTTAGGAGGCCATCTTAAATTTCTCGTTGGAATTGTAGGGGGTTAAATCAGCCAATTAAACGGAGTAGGATCTTCCACCATCTTCAGCACCTGAGAGCTCATATTGTTCATCTCCAAGAGACACATTTAAAATTATCTGACCATGCCAGGTTAAAAACAAGGTGGGTTGGGCAGGTGTATCACTCCTCATTTCAGGGGAAGTCGAGAGGGGTTGCAATCTTGATCCATAAATCAGTTAACTTTATATACTCTGATATTATGAGTGACCCTAATGGGTTGTATATCTTTGTAACAGGACAGCTCTGTGTCATTTCAGTGATTCTGGCTAACATTTATGGTCCGAATTGGGACACTGCTATTTTTTTGTCTGTTTTCTCTAAAATACCCACGCTCTCGACTCACCACCTTATTTTGGGAGGAGATTTTAATTGCTCACTTAATCCCATCTCGGACTGATCTTCCACCAAGCATAGAGAACTCTTAAGGTCAGCTAAAATTATACAGGCTTTTTTGAGTGAATTCTCAGTTTCAGACACTTGGCGCTTCCTTTATCCATTTGCGAGAGAATATTCTGTCTTCTTTCCAGTCCATCACACTTTTAGACACATCGACTAATTTTTGATAGACAATCGTCTCATCCCATTAGTGCAGTCTTGCACCTACGATACTATAGTCATATCGGATCATGCCCCAGTTTTTATGGACTTACTTTTCCAAAAACATAAATATATGCGTCCCCTGTAGCACCTAAATGTACGCCTGCTGTCTGACGAAACCTTTGTTAGTTTTTATCCAACCAAATAGATGATTTTATGGTTTTCAATACAACCAATGGGATTTCTCCCTCACTTTTATGGGAATCGCTGAAAGCGTATTTAAGGGACAGATTATCTCATACTGTGCATTTGAGGAGAAGCAAAGGAAACAGAAATTGCATACATTAATTGAAGAAATTAGGCAAGTTGATGATGTTTACGCCCATTCTCCATCTCCAGACATGTATAAAAATGTCTTTCCCTACAAGCCGAGTTTGATCTTCTCTCCTCTCAGCAGGAGGAAAATCTTTTAAAGTCCAAATATGCTTGCTATGAGCATGGAGACAAAGCAAGCAGATTATTGGCTCATCAGTTGTGACAACCTTCAGTTACTCATCAGATCCCACAAATTCGCACTCAAGACGGTGTTACATCAGACCCCCAGAGATTTAATGATAAGTTTAAAGATTTGTAGGCCAAGCAGAAGGCCTACGATGAGTTATATGAAAGGTTAGACAGTAGGGAAGGAGAGAAGGAGTTGTATCTGCTGGCGAGATAGAGCTGGAAAGGATGTGCAGCATGTCAGGGTAATCAAGGATAGAAATGGAAATGTACTGTCAGGTGAGGAGAGGGTGAGGGAAAGATGGAAGGAGTAGTTTGAGGAGTTGATGAATGTCGAAAATGAAAGGGAAAATGTTGTGGAACAGGATGTAGCAAAGATTAGCGAGGACGAAGTGAGGAAAGCTTTGAAAAGGATGAAGAACCGAAAGGCAGTGGGACCTGATGACATACCGGTTGAGGTATTGAAAAGTCTAGGAGAGCTGGGAGTGGTGTGTTTGACTATCTTATTATTCAATGGAATTCTGGTGAATGAGAGTATATGCCGGAGGAATGGAGGAAAAGTATACTTGTACCGATTTTTAAAGCAGAAGGTGATGTACAGAGTTGTGGCTCTTACAGGGGCCATAAGTTGGATGAAGCACACAATGAAGATTTGAGAGGAGAGTTGTGGAAGCTAGGCTTACACAGGAGGTGACAGTGTGTGAACAACAGTATGGTTTTCATGGCAAGGAAGAGCACCATGGGATGCGATTTTTACTTTGAGAACTGTGATGGAGAAGTATACAGATGGTCAGAAAGAGCTACACCTGCGTCTTTGTGGATTTTGGAGAAGCTTTATGACAGGGGTGCCAAGGGAGAAACTGTGGGTGGTGTATGAGGAAGTCTCGAGTGGCTGAAAAGTTACGTTAGATTAGTGCAGGACATTGTATGAGAAACAGCGTGACAGTGGTGAGATGTGATGTAGGAGTGACAGATAGCTTCAAGGTAGGACGTGGGACTGCATTCAAGGATCGGGCCCTGAGTCCTTCTTAGTTGCTCTGGTGATGGACAGGACTAACAGATGAGGTCAGACAGGGAATCGCCGTGGACTATGATGTTTGCAGACGACATTGTGATCTGTAGTGAGAACAGGGGGAACAGGTAGAGGAGAGAACTTGGAGAGGTGGAGGTATAATCTGGAAAGGAGAGGAATGAAAGTCAACTGTAGTAAGACAAATACATGTGTGTAAATGAAAGGGAGGCAGGTGGAAACAGTCAGGCTACAGGGATCAGATGGTCACAAAGGTCCAGGAGGTTCAGGTACTTGGGATCAACTGTCCAAGGAAATGGGGAGTATGGAAAAGGAGGTGTAAAGAAGAGGAGTTCAGGCAGGATGGAGTGGGTGGAGAAGAGTGTCAGGAGTGCTGTGTGACAAAAGGGTCGCAGCAAAAGTGAAAGGAAGATTTATAAGAGAGTAGTGAGACCAGCCTGTTGTATGGCTTAGAGACAGTGCACTGGACAAAGAGGCAGGAAGCAGAGCTGGAGGTGGCAGAACTTTAGGATGTTGAGGTTCTCTTTAGGGAAGTGTCTAGGGTGGGACAGGATTAGGAATGAGATCATCAGAGGGACAGCACAGGTTGGAAAATTGGGAGACAAAATTCGAGAGAGAAGACTGAGATGGTTTGGACATGTGCAGAGGAGGGATAGTGGATATATTGGTAGGTAGGATGTTGGAGATGGAGTTGCCAGGCAAGAGACGGAGAGAGGAAGACCAAAGAGGAGTTTATATGGTTGTGGTAAATTGAAGATATGCAGGGAGTTGGGGGAGAGTAGAGGATGTGGAGGACAGGGTGAGGTTGGAAACGTTTAACTGTTAACTGTGTGGTGACCCCTGATAAAGGGAGAAGGCCGAAAGAAGAAGAAGAAGAAGAATATTGAGCCCCTGCCATTGCTCTTAGGTTCAGATCCTCGCATAACCTGGTATAATTAGAGAAGGGATGGAAGCAGAGGGTCTCTCTAAATGCAGATGACCATCTTTTGTAACGTTTCCAAACTTCACAACATCCGTCTAGCTGTTCCTTGATATTTTAACTCAGTTTGGCCCAATATCAGGTTATAAACTTAACCTGGATAAAAGTGAAAATTTTCCCTCTCACCTCAGCTGCCCAGTTACTTTTGAAGAATTTTTCATTTATGGTTGCAAGAACTGGGCATTACTTTCCTGGGTATTCGGATTTACTCCAACGTTCGGAGATCTTTTCAAGGCTAACTTTTGAACCTTTAATTTAGCCGAGTACAGGAAGACTTCAATCGTTGGTCATGTGTGCCTCTGTCCTTTGCAGCCAGGATAAGTTCTGCTTAAAATGCACTCCCTCCCAAAATTCTTATATTTTTTCCAATGTTTGCCCATTTTTCCTCCCTCGAGCGTTTTTCAGAAAAATCAAACAGTATCATTTTGGAATTTATCTGGACAAGAAGACTCCTAGAAAATTGGGAAAAATATTTATATATCCCTAACTTTTGTTTTATTATTGGACCCAGTATTGGATACAGCTGAGAAATCTTGCGATTGCCCCGGCTTGGATAACTTTAGAAGCAACTTCTTGCAGACCTGTTGACAGCACTCACACACACTCCTATTAACTTTCCTTCCTTCCTCAACCTTTCACCAAAAATATTATTGTTACGTCCACTCTTAAGTGTTGGAGACAGTTTAAGCGATATTTTGGTTTGCAAACCCTTTCCTTTCTAGCCCCCTATTGCTTGCCAACATATCATTTATACCCTCTTTAATGGCTTATTACCTCTTTTTAAAGGGCTGAATCTTTTCCTGCTTGGTCTAATCTGGGCATCAGCCAACGCTGCAAGATCTATAATGTTGAGGGTATTTTGTGCATCATTTCAAATCAGTTATCTCAGAAATATTCTACTCCTAAGCAGACATTTTTAGGTATCTTCAGATTCGCAGTTAGTTCGTACCTCTTCCAAAACCTCCCACCTGCCACACCTATTGACTCCTTTTTGAAACCGTCTCAGTTCTGAAAGGTGCAGTATCCGTTCATTTACAATCTTGTCCACCCCCCCATATTATGCCCAACCCCTTTGCCTAAGAACCAAAACTCTATGGGAGGAAGATCTGGAGTGTGTGTTTTTCGGATGAGATGTGGAGAGAACATTTTTGTATCCAGTCCCTCCTCATCTATTTGTGCTAAAATTGGGGCTGATTCAGTGTAATAATTTACATCAAGCTCCACCTAACTAAGGTTAGGATTTCCCCAAATTGATGACAGTATTGATCTGACATGTGACAGATGCAAAGAGGCACCCGCCTCACATATTCATATGTTCTGGGGGGACATGCCCTTCCTTGCATAAATTCTGGTCAGAAATGTTTGCCACACTATCCGGAGCCATTGGTATCTCTCCTTTGAATCTTCCTGCCATTACAGCAACTTTTTTGGAATTCCCCCTCCCTCGTTATGGTTATCTGGATGTGAAGCTGATGTCATTGCCTTTTCAACACTTTTGGCTGATACTGCTGTGGTGGAAGCGGCCAAGTCTGCCTCTTTCCTCCTTGTGGTTTAGGAAGACTTTCATTTTGTTTTAAACTGGAAAAAAAATCCGATACACCATGAGAGGCTCCCTCTCTAGATTTAGGAAAACCTGGAAAACCTTTTCTATCATATGTGGAACACTTGCGTCAGCTATTGATCCAGAGTTGAAGCCCCTTATCCCTTGTTTGACCTGGCTTTGATCTATCCTTGATGGGACCTAGTTGAAGTTACTGGCTTTTTAATATTTAGTCGATATAAGATACTTTCTTACGAAATATACGAGTGTGGTGGATTAATGCCAGAATATGCCTGTGTGTGTACGTGTGTGTGTTGGAGGGGGAGGTGTTGTGTGTGTTTTGTTTATTTCTTAGAATTAATGTCTTACAATCTTACGTTTGTACACTGTCCTAGTTTCACTCCATTACTGTACATATTTCAAACTGTTGACATGTGTGAATTAAATCTGTCTGTTATTGTGTTGTGGAAAAGTTAATAAATAAAACTGAGGAAAAATAAACAATGGTCTTGAATTTCCTCCATTTGTACACAATCTGTCTGACTGGATTGGTGGAGTCCAAACTCTTTAGAGATGGTTTTGTAACCTTTTCCAACCTGATGAGCATCAACAACTCTTTTTGAGGTCCTCAGAAATCTCCTTTGTTCGTGCCATGATACACTTCCACAAACGTGTTGTGAAGAGCACTTTGATAGATACCTGTTCTTTAAATAAAATGGTGCCCCCTCACACCTGATTGGCATCCCATTGATTGAAATACCTGACTCTAATTTCACCTTCAAATGAACTGCTAATCCTAGAGGTTCACATACTTATGGTGACAGTAACCTCAGCCATGTCTATTTATAATCATCAATTGTTATTTATCTTAAGTGTCTTAATAGTTGTATCTCATAGTTTTCTCATTTCTCTGCAATTTCTGTTCTAGAAATGAACAACACATTTTTGGAAGTCTTCTCCTGCTCCTTGTGTCCACTTTCCTTTACATCACAAAATTACCTCCAAAAACACACCAGAAGATGCCACAATGACGCAACTGAATTTAGGAATCAGATATCTGCCCAAAGTACTCCATCTGACCAAAAATCATTGCCTGGTACTCTCAGCACTGACAAACCAATGGAGAGAAAGACACACCAGTGCTCAGAGTGTGGGAAGAGCTTTAGTAGCCAATGTGATCTCAAGAGACATCAGCTTATTCACACTGGAAAGAGACCATATAAATGCTCACAGTGTGGGAAGAGATTCATTAAAAAAAGTCACCTCCAGATGCACCACCGCATTCACACTGGTGAGAAACCATATCACTGCTTACATTGTGGGAAGAGCTTTATTACACACAAAGATCTTCAATTACACCAACGTAGTCACACTGGTGAGAAACCACATCAGTGCTCCCAGTGTGAAAAGAGCTATAATAAAAAGTCACAACTTGAGAAACATCAGCGCGTTCACACCGGAGAGAAACCGTATCAGTGTTCATACTGTGAGAAGAGCTTTTCTGACAAAGGTCGTCTCAAACTGCACCACCGCATTCACACCGGAGAGAAACCGTATCAGTGCTCCCACTGTGAGAAAAGCTTTTCTGACAGGGGTAATCTCAAAAAGCACCTGCGAGTCCACACCGGAGAGAAACCGTATCAGTGCTCACATTGTGAGAAGAGCTTTTCTAACTGTAGTTCTTTCAGAAAGCACCAGAGCATTCACTCTGGAGAGAAACCATGTCAGTGTGGGAAGAGATTCATTAATACAGGGAGCCTCCAGAGGCACCAATGCAACCACAATGGAGAGAAGACATATAAGTGCTTACAGTGTGGAAAGAGCTTCACTGATAGATGTCAGCTCCAGAGGCACCACCACATCCACAATGGAGAGAAGCCATATAAATGCTCACAGTGTGGCAAGAGATTCACTAAGAAAGTTTATCTCCAGAAGCACCAACGCATCCACAGTGGAGAGAAGCCCTATAAATGCTCACACTGTGGGAAAAGCTTTACTCAGCGAGATACTCTCAACAGACACCAGCGTGTCCACACTGGAGAGAAGCCGTTTCACTGCACAGAGTGTGGGAAGAGCTTTTCAAGTGGTGGATATCTCAAAAAGCATCAGCTCATCCACACTGGAGAGAAACCATATTCTTGCTCCCATTGTGGGAAGAGCTTTTCAGACCCTGGTTATTTACGACACCACGAACGCATTCACACTGGAGAGAAACCATATCACTGCTTACAGTGTGGGAAGAGCTTTATTGCAAACAAATATCTTCAATTACACCAACACATTCACACTGGTGAGAAACCACATCGGTGCTCCCAGTGTGAGAAGGGCTTTAACAAAAAGAGTGAACTTGAAGCGCACCAGCGCATTCACACTGGTGAGAAACCGTATCAGTGCTCCCAGTGTGAGAAGAGCTTTCATGAAAAGAGTTAACTTGAAACGCACCAGCGCATTCACACTGGAGAGAAACCGTATCACTGCTCACAATGTGAGAAGAGCTTTAATAAAAAGTCACAACTTGA
>JAJAGP010007205.1:0-15084 GCA_025084515.1 Ancistrus triradiatus | reverse complement strand
GTTTCCAGATCGGCCAGTGAATTATTTATACTTATCATTAATCGATTTGGTGGTGCCCCGTATTTCTTAATTAATTAATATATATTTTAATTAATAAAGTTTAATTAAAAATTAATCCAATTAAAGTGTAGTCTTAGTTTGCTACAAATATGAGCATTCATTGTTCTGCACTATCTGTGTAGATTGATTTTTCTTGGAGACACAAAGACTCAGAGGATTGTAATGGCGAGCCCAGCCCTGTGAACTGCTGATGGTCAAAGGAGCAGTGTGGCCTACCGTTAAGACCGTTTACAAGAGGCAGCGGATTTATCAGAGTTTTTCCCGGCATCAGATAAGAACTCATTCACACTCATTACTCTACCCGGGTAGAATAGCCATAGGAAACACCTTTAATATACATTCAAGGACTTGAACTGAACTTTGGAACCCATTCCTCTCTAAATACGAGAAGTGGCATTGAATTGAATATCTCTTTCACTTAACATAATTTTATTTTTAAGAGCTCTATTTTATTTCTAAGTTTTATGCAGAGCTGTATATGTTAATTCATTGCTTGTGTAGCAATAAATGTGTTAATTGTTCAACTTCACCTCTTCATTTCAAGGTGTACCTCTTTTCGAACCTAGTTTAGTGTTAGTGCCCTTTTTGTCATTAGTAAGCTTAGGCGCTACATAGACTCTGTCCAGATGGTTGGCATTTGCATTCCAAAGTGTCGTAAAGTTGTGACTTGGTGGGGGGGAAGAGGGTGTATAGAGTTGAATGACTGTCGATCCAGCTATTTAATGCTACACTGCGGCCATGTAGAATCCCTCTAGTTTTTGTCTGTATTGTCTCTTGGTCTCTTTGATTTTGTAGTCTTCAGCATTGCCTGAGACAAATGCAGTGGAGCGAGCACGTAGCTTGGACTGAACTTCACAGTTTACCCAGGGTTGTTGGTTGGGATATTGTCTGCATTGTGTAGTAGGAATAATGATCTCAACGCACATGCTAATGTAGCTAGTTACCCCAGAAGCATAGTCGTCTAAATCAACAGTTGAATCCTCTTTCACAGCAGCAGTTTTGAACACATCCCAGTTTGTACACTCAAAGCAGTCCTGAAGCACCAGATCAGTTTCTTCATTCCATACTCTGACAGTTTTACTTACTGGGGGAGCTTGTTTGAGGAGATGTCTGTATGATGGGTAGAGGAACACTGAGATATGATCTGACTGTCCGAAGTGTGGTCGGGGCACAGCCTTGTATGTGCCCCTCACGTTGCTGTAGACTTGGTCAAGTATGTTACTCTCCCTCGTCGGAAAGCTCACATGCTGATGGTATTTGGGAAGGACATTCCATAGGTTACAGTGGTTAAAATCGCCAGCTATAATAAATACAGCGTGTGTGAGGTCTCTTGTTTGCTTATGATGTCGTGCAGCAGCCCCAGCGCCCTCTTGGAGTTCGCTTGCGCCGGAATGTAAACAGCCAGTATGAGCACTGCACTGAACTCCCTCGTAGACGTTTACGTAGACGCGCACACCACCTCCTCTGCTCTTTCCCGATGCCGAAGTGCGGTCTGTGCGGTACACAGAGTGTGTTGGGAGCTGAATCGCTGAGTCCAGTATGTTGTCCGAAATCCAGGTTTCCGTGAAAATAAAGCCACAGCATTCCCTGATCTCACGCTGGGTTGTAGTCCTAGTCTTCAGCTCGTCCAGCTTGTTTTCAAGTGAGCGAACATTGGCTAGCAGTAGGCTGGGTAGCGGTGGTTTCGTAGACCTAGCCTTTAGCTTAGCATGTAGCCCACCTTTCTTGCCGTGCTTCCGCCTTGGTCGCTCTGAATATCGGCTGCACCGCTCACTAGAGACCGGTGATGCTGGGCCTTGCCGGTTGGCATTGGTGGAGTCCAAATGTAGAAGAAAATCCAAGTCAGTAAGGCGAAAAGTAAGTTCGTGATAAACTCTACCGATATCCAAGAGTGCATCTCTGCTGTATCTTATTGTTGCATTGTTGGACTGTACGTTTAAAATAAATACTAAAGCTAAAATAATTACTAATGTAGCGTAATGGCTGTATCAAAAGCTATATACCCCCTCTCTTTCTACCCTCTTGCACAAGTCATAAACTTTACGACACTTTGGAATGCAAAAGGCCCAACATCTGGACAAGACTCTGCACAGATTAATGGCCAGATAAACAACCTTCTTCTCAAAACAACAGAATGAACTTAGAACCAGATAACCTTCGACATCTCGCAATCATAAACTAAGCCCATGTGTAACCTTAAAAGGGGGTTTCAACGTTTCAGGCCACCAAGTTCCTCAAATTTCTCTCCAACTGTTACTTTTACGACCTCTTTCTCAGTCGGCCTGGCGCCAGAAATACAGCCCTGGATTTACAACTAAAGGAACTATTGCCTTCCTTTTTAAGAGACAAACCTTTTAATAATAGTATTAACTTTTGTTGGGAACAGATTACCTTCGCCGGAACCCCTCAATTAGAAAACACATGAGATTTGCTTCATAATAAGTGTATTAATAATAAATAAACACACCCATATGTACTTAGCTAGTTCATACAAAGAGTTGTGTCGGGGATATTCATCGTACCCACATATATAATCGTATGGATATGCATGTTACTGATTTGTCATGTATTTTCATCTCTATTTGGTCAATGTTTTAGTATAGTGACCGTTCTCTACGTAATATGGTCCAGTTGTGCTATACTAATGGTTATGATTAGAAATAACAGCTGTTTTATCTATACGTATGGATCGCTCAGGTTTAATACTTGTTCATACTTATAAAAGAACAGAAATGAAGTTGTTATTTAGAATGTATTGTTTCCTACATATTGTATCAATCGTATTATTATTTGTTTAAGGATTAGCAAATGTATGTGCTGTAGTTAGAATGATTTAACAATGTTCTAGGTTATCAATTCAAGGTGCCTTTGATCATCTGAACCTTACAACGAAATTCTGCAACTAAACTTGTAACTTTGAGGAGTTTTGGTTATTATGTGATAAATTTAGTCACCCTAGATATATAGGAATATATTAATCCAAGTTATAGCTTCTGTAAAGCGGTCCATATCAACCTATGGTGAAATTATAAGACACAACCACGATAGGAGGGATTTACTGAGGAGTCAGCTTCTCATTGGCTACGTCAGGGCAATTCCTTGTGCCCCGGCCTCCGGCCGCCTATGATCCGGAACATACAAAAGCGAAGTTAGCTTCGAGTCTTGTGTGTTTTTGTTCTCTTTGTTGTTCTAAGTCTTTTCTTTTCGTTGTCTTTTAAAGTTGCAGCTTTGTCAGTCTTTTGTTATTCGTTTTGTTCAAGTTTTCGCATTTTATTGTTAAGTTTCCTGTGTCCAGCAGTCTTAAGTAGTTCGGTATCGCCGAATTAGAAGATAGTTAAAAGACCAACCAGCCAAGATCTCCTTCACTCTCGACTACATCGTAGATTCTAAGTTTTTTTTAAAGTCTGTTGAAGCACGTGGTGCTAGAAACGCTTCAACTCCACCTTTATCTGTGGCCAAGATAAAATCTGAGTTGCACGCACGCAAAACGTCGAGGAATCGTGAACGCCCACAGCCTAAATTGGGAAGTGAGCCTCATCTCTGAAGTCACCGCCGAAACTTGGTTATGCAAGGCCATCTGCAAGAAACCTCAGAGCCAAGCCGCTAAGAGGCCGTTAGTGACGGTCTGCATCGGAAGACCGACGTCACCGCTCCCCAAACTCGTGCCTTTTGGACGGGCCTGGCCAGGGTTGAATGCCCCGAACCACTCGAGTGATCTTCCAGGCGAGTATCGTTTATGGCTTTTCTGGGTCCCTGATTCTCAAACCTTGCATTTAATCTTAAACCACGCTTCAACATAGACTTATCCACGTCTAAGTAGCTTCTACCATACTATTCATGTTCTATGTAATTTGTGTTACTAGTAATTTACTGCATCGTAACAAACTAGCCCATAACATTGCCTGTGGGTAATTATTGCGCGGCCGATAAGCTGCATATAGAGTCATCTTGGTTTTCTGATTTTAATACTGTGATATATGTACGTTTGCCATCATTTCCTGATTTTAATACTGTGATATATGTACGTTTGCCATCATTTCCTGATTTTAATACTGTGATACATGTACGTTTGCCATCATTTCCTGATTTTAATACTGTGATACATATGTTATTACATCAGATAGTCTGTTGGTATTGTCTTGTTCGTAGTTAATAAACTTGTTATAACCTTTTTGAATTTACCGCCTGGTGTGAGAGAGTTTCATTCAAACAAAGGTCGAGAAACATAACTTTGAATTCACTATTCAGACCTAGACTGATCAATTTCGCTTTTCTCTTTTCAACTGGTTTTCCGGATCCACCAGTCCACAAACGATCCGGTGGTGCCCCGTTCGTTCATTAAAAATTAATCAAATTAAAGTG
This sequence comes from Ancistrus triradiatus, assembly GCA_025084515.1. NCBI lineage: Eukaryota > Metazoa > Chordata > Actinopteri > Siluriformes > Loricariidae > Ancistrus > Ancistrus triradiatus. The sequence continues at coordinate 10,662 of JAJAGP010007205.1, read as the reverse complement.
TAGTCTTAGGTTTGCTACACTAAATAGCGTTGGTGCCGGGAGGACGTCGCAAACACGTCTGCCTCGGTGGGCACCATGTTGCATGAGCGCGAGCCGTGTCATGGGGTCCCACTGTTTGGACAGAGCGTCGGGCTTGGCGTTCTTGGAGCCTGGCCGGAAGGTGACCGTAAAATCGAACCTGGCCGGTTCTTATGGTCGGTCCACACCAGGAATGGGGCTTTGGTTCCTTCCAGCCAGTGACGCCACTCCTCAAAGGCAAATTTCATGGCAAGGAGCTCTCGGTCCCCAATAGGGTAGTTGCACTCAGCGGGAGACAGGCGCCGCAAAAAATAAGCGCACGGGTGCAGTTTGCACCAGTATCGGATGCATCTACCTCAACAATAAACGGTTCCTCAGGGTCCGGGAACCTGAGGACCGGAGGATTAGTGAGACGTTCCTTGATCTCTAGAAACTCTCGATCAGCCTCTTGCTTTCCAGCAGAAGGGGCCTGGGGTCTTGCGCGTGCAGTGGGCAGTGAGAGGGGGTGACAATAGCGCCAAAATTCCTCATGAAGCGCTGAAAAAGAGAGAGGTGGATTGCGGCCAGTCAGCCACGGCCTGAATCTTGGCTGGGTCCATGTGCAGGGTCCCTCGGGATACAATAAAACCCACCAACGGTGCGTGGAAACCCGACTTATTGAGCTTAACAAAAAGCCGGTTCTCCAGCAAGACCTGCAGCACTCGGCGAACATGCCCGATGTGTTCCTCAAGAGTACAGCTGAAAATATGGATATCGTCGAGATAGACAAAGACATATGGATCCAGGGCCTCACGGAGCACGTCATTAATAAACCATTGGAAGACGGCCGCTGCGTTCATGAGACCAAAGGGCATAACCTGGTACTCGTAATGCCTGGTGGGTGTCAGAAAGGCCGTCTTCCACTCATCCCCCTGCCGGATGCTGACAAGGTTGTACGTGCTGCGGAGGTCCAACTTGGTGAAAAAGCTGGCCCCCTGAAGTGCCTTGAACGCCGATGTCATGAGGGGCAGGGGGTAACGGTCTTTGATGGTAACGGCATTGAGGTAGTCAATACAGGGACACAGGGAGTCGTCCTTCTTAGTGACAAAGAAAAACCCCGCCCCCACGGGCGTGGAGGATGGCTGAATACAACCCTCCTGAAGCACTTCTGAGATATAAGTCAGAATGGCCTCCTGCTCGGTGCGATTCAAGGAAAAAAGTCTGCCCCAGGGGGTTGCATTGGGGAGGAGGTTAATAGCGCAGTCATACTCCCTGTGTGGTGGGAGGGTCTGGGCCACGCATTTGCTGAAAATCACCCCCAGGTCCCTGTATAGTTCAGAGACATCAGATACAGTGGGGCAAAAAAGTATTTAGTCAGCCACTGATTGTGCAAGTTCTCCTACTTAGAAAGATGAGAGAGATCTATAATTTTCATCATAGGTACACTTCAACTATGAGAGACAAAATGAGAAAAAAAATCCAGGAAATCACATTGTAGGATTATTAAAGAATTTAATTGTAAATCATGGTGGAAAATAAATATTTGGTCACCCACAAACCAGCAAGATTTCTGGCTCTCACAGACTTGTAACTTCTCCTTTAATAAGCTCTTCTGTCTTCCACTTGTTACCTGTATTAATGGCACCTGTTTGACCTCATTATCTGTTTAAAAGGCACCTGTCCGCAGCCTCAAAACAGTCAGACTACAAACTCAACCATGGCCAACACCAAAGAGCTGTCGAAGGAAGGAAATTGTATACATGCAGCAGGCTGGGAAGAGTGAATCTACAATAGGCAAGCAGGTTGGTGTGAATAAATCAACTGTGGGAGCAATTGTAAGTCATACAAGACCATTGATAATCTCCCTCGATCTGGGGCTCCATGCAAGACCTCATTCCATGGGGTCAAAATGATCATGAGAGTGTTGAGCAAAAATCCCTACACACAGGGACCTGATGAATGACCTGCAGAGAGCTGGGACCAAAGTAAAAAGGCTACCATCAGTAACACACTACGCAGAGAGGGACTCAGATCCTGCAGTGCCAGGCGTGTCCCCCTGCTTAAGCCAGTACATGTCCAGGCCCATCTGAAGGCAGAGAGCATATGGATGATCCAGAAGAAGATTGGTAGAATATCATGTGGTGAGATGAAACTAAAATAGAACTTTTTGGTAAAAACTCAACTCGCTGTGTTTGGAGGAAGAAGAATTCTGAGTTGTGCCATACCTACTGTGAAGCATGGGGGTGGAAAGATAATGCTTTGGGGCTGTTTTTCTGCGTAGGGGACTGATCCATGTTAAGAGAAGAATGAACGGGGCCATGTATCGTGAGATTGTAAGCCAAAACCTCCTTCCATCAGTGAGAGCATTGAAGATGGAACGTGGCTGCGTCTTCTAGCATGTCAATGATCCCAAACACACTGCTTTGGTAATGAAGGAGTGGCTCCGTAAAAAGCATTTCAAGGTCCTGGAGTGGCCTAGCCAGTCTCCAGACCTCAGCCTCATAGAAAATTTGTGGAGGGAGTTGAAAGTCCATGTTGCCGCAAAACATCACTGCTCTAGAGTAGATCTGCATGGAGGAATGGGCCAAAATACCAGCTACAGTTTGTGCAAACCCGGTGAAGACTTACAGGAAATGTTTGACCCCTGTCATTGCCAACAAAGGTTATGTTACAAAGTCACAATCAGTGACTGATCAAATACTTTTTTGCCCCACTGTAGATTGAGACCTGGGGATTGGGGGGGCCGGGAAATTAAGCAAGACTCCCGACACCGAGGAGCCCACGTGAAAATGGATTGGGTCTGCCAGTCGATCCGGGGGTTGTGGGCCTGCAGCCATGGATAGCCCAGCACCAGCTGGAGATTGCGAGAGACAAACAAGGAGAGCATCTCGGTGTGTGGTCCCACCTCCAGGTTGATGGGCAGGGTCTGGTGGGTAACGGGTCAGAATTTGATGGTGTACTCAGCCACCGATCTGGAGCCCTGGGTGAGCCGTGAAAGGCGGGTGGCCGCGTTGCGCCCCCCCTCAGGGATGGAAAAAGTTCTTCATTAGGGCATTGGCGAAAGCCAACTTGCTCTCACAGGCAGGACACCCGGACTCCCATTGGGCCGTGGCCCAGGACAGGGCACGGCCCAAAAGAAGGGAAATCATGTAAGCCATGTGTGAGCGTGGCATGAGGAACTGGTTGAGGATGGGTTGGTGGGCGACCACTTGGGTCACAGAGAGCTTGGCAGTAAGCTCCTTAACTGCCTCAGTGAGGGTCTCGACTTGTTGGGTAAGTAGCGTAAGCTGCTGCTCATGGCACCCTAAGGTCACAACATGGTGTTGGAGAACCGCAGCAACCGGGGTCGGGGCATGTAAACAACGTGACCAGAAATGTACGAGCCATACTATTTGAAAACGGAAGTGCATCATGCAGACATCTCAAGTCTCTCAGAAGTTCTGTATGAGAGGTTGTTTAGGCAATTATTCAAACTTACCTCTCACACACACCATCATACTCTTTCACACACACTATCATACGCTCTCACACACACTATCAAACCTCTAACACACATTATCAAACCTCTCACACACACTGTCATACTCTCACACACACACTATCATACTCTCGCACACACTATCAAACCTCTCACACACACTATCATACTCTCTCACACACTATCAAACAATTCGGCATTCTTGATAGTGAATGTGAGAGAGTTTGATAGTGAGTGTGAGAGAGTTTGATAGTGAGTATGAGAGTTTGATTGTCATGATTTCTGATTGGCTTAGAGAGTTGTCGTTTTAATAAACAGTTTTGATTCGCTTATAGTCCATTATGCCCCGCCCCCTCCATGTATGGTTATTTTTCTAACAAGTGGAAATCCCTATAGCTTGCTTTAAATACAACCAAGAGCTCAGACGCAGATCAATGAGGCTATTGGCCTAGTAACAAACATATTAAATTCAACTAATGACATAAACACTATGGCGACAGCAACAACAACCAGCAGCCAATGCAACTAACCATACATGGAGGGGGCGGGGCATAATGAACTATAAGCGGAGCACAAGCTGCTTATTAAAACGACAACTCTCTAAGCCAATCACAAAACATAACCATCAAACTCTCACACTCACTATCAAACTCTCTCATATTCACTATCAAACTCTCTCATATTCACTATCAAGAATGCCTAATAATTTGATAGTGAGTGTGAGAGAGTATGATAGTGTGTGTGAGAGGTTTGACAGTGTATGTGAGAGAGTATGATAGTGTGCGTGTGAGAGGTTTGATGGTCTGTGTGAGAGAGTATGATAGTGAGTGTGAGAGGTTTGATAGTGAGTGTGAGAGAGTATGATAATGTGTGAGAGAGGTTTGATAGTGTGTGTGAGAGAGTATGATGGTGTGTGTGAGAGGTAAGTTTGAATAATGGCCTAAACAGCCTCTCATAGTTCTGGAAGTCTCCTGCATATACATAGCGGCTCCCAGATGCCCACAAGTCAGATAAAATCTCCCGGAATTTAGAACAAGTGGCAAAGAGCACACACAAATGTATGAGAGGCCGTTTAGGCCATTATTCAAACTTACCTCTCACACACACTATCATCCTCTCTCACACACACACTATCAAACCTCTCACACACACACTATCATACTCTCTCAGCCCTAACATTACCCCTCTGGAAGGGGCGTCGTCCCGACACCCCAACATGTGAACTAACCTTTACAAGCCTGTTGGACACGCTCGGGGTTGAGCGCGTTGCGGAGGCCCGAGGATGTGGGACCAACCCTGAGACAAGGGCCGGCAGGGGGAGCAATCCAACATGAGTCGATAACACGGCTCGGAATGGGACTAACCACGAATGGCACCGAGGCGGGAATAAGCGCTGGCCACTCAGGGACGGGGCTTAGTAACTCAGATCCGGAGCCAGGCGGTGTTAAATGCCCAAGTACAGCGTCAACAGGCATAGTGAGCTCCTGTACGGGGCCAGGCAGCACTAAAAGTTCAACCGTGGAGCCCGGTTGCTCAGACACGGGACCAATCGGTACGGCGGGCCCAGGTACAGGGCTAGGGGGTGCCAAAAGCTCAGGCACGGGGTCTAACTGCCCAGGTGCGGAGCTTACAAGCACGTTGAGCTCAGGTTCAGAGCTATGGAGCGCCAAATGCTCATTTACTGAGCCTACAGGCGCGGCCTGCTTATGAACGGGGCTTGGCGGCACTAAATGCTCATTTACTGAGCGTGATAACTCAAGTTCAGAGCCAGGAGGTGCGGCAAGTTTAGGAATGGAGCTTACATGTGCGGTGTGCTGAAGTGCAGGGCTAGTAAGGGCTGGACACGAGGAGGGTGGTGAGCTAGATATAGAATTGGCCCGCCGTAAGAGGCGGGTCTCCGCACAGATGGCTAATCTGTAAAGATCTGCTGGTGAGGCGGGATCAGGAAGAAAAAACAGCTTGTCCCTCACCTCCTTACAAAGACTAGACTTAAAAATGTCCATGAGGGCTCAGTCATTAAAACCGGCAGCCGTGGCTGGCTCATGGAACTCACCTATGAACTCAGCAACCGTCCTGGACCCCTGGGAGATATCACAAATACCAGGCTGCGCCAGAGGTCTGATGACGGAATGCTCCAGCCAGAACGGAAATAACATGCTGGGAATAAGGCCCGTCCTCTTTCTAGTCCGCTGTTCGATGCGGGCCTCAGCCTGCATGGCTAGATCGAACAGCTTAAAAAGGGAAGAGGTGGAGGGGAGGAAGCATAATCCAATGTCCATCTCCTGATCGAGACCCAATCTAAATAGGTCAATGAGCTCTGGCTCATCAAGAGTAGAGACTTCAACCGCAGCACAGAACTCCGCCACAAAGTCAGCCACTGGCCTGGACCCCTGACAAATCTCAAAAATGTTGAGCGTTTTCGGGGCCAGCGTGTGTGACTGGAGATCCACCTTGAGCATAACCTGAAAAACGCCAGTGACGGCAAGAAGGGTTAGGAAGCTTGGGAGGGTCTAGATGATACACTGAATCCATGACTCCGCCGCGGTCATGGAACAGCCCCCCAAAACCCAGCCGGGAACCAGGTAAAGAATAATGACACCGCTTAGAATGAGTTCGGACTTCCCAACCGAAAGTCCCTGGAGCTAACGCTGGGTCCTGGTCTGGCCGCATCCTTCTGTTACGATACAGTTAGCTCCAGATGGAATTAATTAACCAAAAAAGAGATATATAATAACAAATAATAAATAATAACCAAGCCCACAATTAGTGCGGGACCTGGGACTCGAACCCCTGAAGCCTAGTGTCAGAGACGAGTCTAATCACGGCTTGCCAAGGCGCCAGACACTAGGACCCGGGAGGAAGAGCAGGTAAGCACAACGGCAGACAAAGGAGACACATATAGCGGACTCAGAATAAGGTTTCAACCATCTAAAAACTATGACGGAAACCAAAGGAGATTCGAGGCGCACGCTGATTAGGCAGCGAGACCAAAACGTACGTATTAACACGAATATTTACAAGATTAAGGCGGAGAGCACGAATTGCAGTCCTTGCGTGCGTAGATGGTATCCGAGCGCTTCCAGACCGAGCTCTGTTCGCTAGAGCTCGGCTGCGCCGGAGAAAGCTGAAGCGTACTGGGGGTGCGCATGCTCAGTGCGACAACAGCGCATACAGAGTTACAGCGAGGGAATCACTCACGCTGACATATTCGCAGAGGAAACTCACGGTCCTCCCGATTCCATGGGAGCATGAGTCCGAGTGGAAAGCCTGCAAAGAGCGTGTCACGGTCCTTCTTGTACCAAGGGAGCATGAGGCTGATGCAGGTCCACAGCAGGCACATACCACGGAAACTCCTGGCCAAGCGCTCACTGGAGTGTGGCACCAAAGCTGGGGAGGGAATTGCTCACGCTGAGCGACCGGACGGCGGATAAGAGGGAGAGAAACCTTGAGTAGGTGACGAGCTTTCCCTAGTCCTCGCCCTCGGCCCACATTCTAAGCAAGATGGGTCGTATCTTTTTCCCTACAACTGGAGTGAATATGAGAAAAGGACTGGGGCAGATGAGGCCTCGTGCAAGCGGTATGCAAGCCGTAGGCGAGGATGCGGTGCCTGTCAGTGGCAAAGCGTGCTCTTAAATAGCATTACTGACAGGTGCAGGCACTTCCCAACCCAATCACGTTGCCAATCAGTCATGTCAACTTGAATGCACTGGGATATGGGGATTCCACACGATAACTGAGCCAACACTGGCCTCTAGTGTCAGCTCAGGGGAATCCCCAGTAATGTGGGGAGAGAACACGCTGCTGTGAAGGGCCAACACTGGCCACTAACGGCCAAAGGGTAAGCTCTAAGATGTACAAAGGCTTTTTACTACTTCAGAATCGAAAACAATATTTTTATGCACAGCGTGACAGAGAAGCGTTTTTACTGCCTGCAGCTCTTTACTTGAACTCTTAATTACTAGCGACATTTGAACATTTATGAAGCAAAAACAGTTAGATCATGTACTTTAAATGTTTCAAAACGAAGAATGAAAGTTTACCACAATTACAAATCTACATGTAACGAAAACAGGTAGATGAGCTTTAAACAGCTTGCAGCACGATGTTGCATTGTGTCATAGAAGACAGGCCATTTAGAGTGAATGACTGTGCAAACGCTGTTTTACAGAAAGCTGCATGTGTAGAAAGGCTTTTTACTACTTCAGAACCAAAAACACCATTTTTATGCACAGTGTGACAGGGAAGCGTTTTTCCAGCCTGGAACTCTTTACTTGAACTCTTAATTACTAGCGACACTTAAGTGGTAGAACGTTTAAGAACCAGGGGACCATGTACCTAAAATGTTTCAACACGAAGAATGAAAGTTTACCACAATTACAAATTTACATGTAACGAAAACAGGTAGATGAGCTTTAAACAACTTACAGCACGATGTTTCATTGTGCCATAGACGGACAGGCCATTTCGACTGAATGACTGTGCGAACGCTGTAACTATTCGCCTAGAGTACTCACTAGGTAAGCAGCTACAAAAATCAAGAAGGGGGGTACCATCTAGGAACTGACTAAATGCTATGGTGTTTAGTGATGTAGAGAGGTAAAGAAAAATGACCAATAGAACAATGATAAGGCAGAAAGGAACCGTGTCAACATTTATATCCAAACAATAATAACAAAGACGAAAAATATTTAGAAAATGCAATAGATCATCATAAAGGCAAACATTCAACAAACAGACACTATACCAAACATTCCCCGTGTTTTGCAGAGAGTTAATGTCCCACCCGATTGGTCCCACCCGATAAATCCCACCCACTTGGTCCCACCCGATAAATAGCAGCAAGGGAAGAGATGGAACTTGGGATGTAGAGAAGAGTCTTACAAACTCCACAACCTCAAACCGTCCTCCACCATAAAGGCTGTAGTGTTCAAGTATTATAAGAATCTCCTTCTGCATCAGAATGTAAAAGGGAGTCCCAAAACACATTTTTAATATTTTTACCATAGTACGAGCATTTTAGCATTAGCAGCAAACATTAGCATTTCAGCAGCAAACATTAGCATTTCAAAGAAAAGGAAAGCAAATACTCACAATGAGCCTGAAAACCACTAGGTTTCTCAAAAAAAAAAAAAAAAGGAGATTCCAGGGGAGAGTCCACATGCCTGAAAGTAACTCTCAGCCACTTCTATCTAGCTTCCTGTATTTATACACCTAGTCCCCCTATCGCCCCCTAGCAGATAGGAGGAGGAAGAACCCAAAAACATGAACTACAGATAACCAGTTTGGTTACAAGGTTTTACAGAAACCTACATGTGTACAAAGGCTTTTTACTACGTCAGAACCAAAAACAACGTTTTTATGCACAGCGTACCACAGAAGCGTTTTTACTGCCTGCAGCTCTTTACTTGAACTCTTAATTACTAGCGACGTTTAAACGGTTGAACATTTATGAAGCAGAGACACAGTTAGATCATGTACTTTAAGTGTTTCAACATGAATAAAGAACGTTTTGGACAATTACAAATTTACATGTAAGGAAAACAGATAGATGAGCTTTAACCATCTTGCAGCACGATTTTGCATTGTGTCATAGAAGACAGGCCATTTCGACTGAATGTCTGTGCAAACGCTGTTTTACAGAAACCTGCATGTGTACAAAGGCTTTTTACCACTTCAGAAACAATAACAAGGTTTTTAGGCACAGTGTGAGACAGAAGCATTTTAACTGGCTAGAGCTCTTTACTTGAACTCTTAATTATTAGCCACGCTTAAATGCTTGAACGTTTAAGAACTAGAGACAGAGATAGATCACCTCCTGAAAATATTTCAACACGAAATAAGAAAGTTTAACACAATTTCAAATTTACATGTAAGAAAACAGGTAGATGAGCTTTAAACAGCTTGCAGCATGATGTTGCATTGTATCAAAGACAGGCCATTAAGAGTGAATGACTGTGCAATCGCTGTTTTACAGAAGCCTGCATGTGTACAAAGGCTTTTTAGCATTTCAGAAACAAAAACAACGTTTTTATGCACAGTGTGCCACAGACGTGTTTTAACTGCCTGGATCTCTTTACCTGAACTCTTAATTACTAGCAACGCTTAAATGCTTAGATGAGCATTAAACTGTTTGCAGCACGATGTTGCATTGTGTCAGAGACCACAGGCTGTTAAGAGTGAATGACTTTCAGCAAGTGCGATTGCTGTTTTCCAGATGCATGCATGTGTACAAAGGCTTTTCACCACTTCACGAAAAAAGAAAGTTTAACACAATTACAAATTTACATGTAACGAAAACAGGAAGATGAACTTTAACCAGCTTGCAGCACGATGTGGCATTGTGTCTTAGAAGATAGGCCGTTAAGAGTGAATGACTGTGCAAACGCTGTTTTACAGAAACTTGCATGTGTACATAGGCTTTTCACCACTTCAGAAACAAAAAGAACGTTTTTATGCACAGTGTGCCACAGACGTGTTTTAACTGCCTGGATCTCCTTACCTGAACTCTTAGTTACTAGCAACGCTTAAATGGTTGAACGTTTAAGAACTAGAAACAGAGATAGATCACATCCTGAAAATTTTTCAAGACGACAAAAGAAAGTTCAACACAATTTCCAGTTTACATGTAACGAAATCAGGTAGATGAGCTTTAAACAGCTTGCAGCATGATGTGGAATTGCATTATAAAAGACAGGCCGTTTAGAGTGAATGTCTGTGCAAGCGCTGTTGTACAGAAGCCTGCATGTGTAGAAAGGCTTTTTAGCATTTCAGAAACAAAAACAACGTTTTTCTGCACAGTGTGCCATGGAAGCGTTTTAACTACCTGGAGCTCTTCATCTGAATTCTTAATTACTAGCGACGCTTAAATGCTTGAACGTTTAAGAACTAGAGACAGAGTTAGATCACCTCCTGAAAATATTTCAACACGAAATAAGAAAGTTTAACACAATTTCAAATTTACATGTAACGAAAACAGGTAGATGAGCTTTAAACAGCTTGCAGCATGATGTTGCATTGTATCAAAGACAGGCCGTTTCCAGTGAATGACTGTGCAATCGCTGTTTTACAGAAGCCTGCATTTATGAACCATTTGTAAACTAGAGACAGAGTTAGATCATGTACTTTAAATGTTTCAACATGAAGAATGAACGTTTTCGACAATTACAAACATACATTTAAGGAAAACA
>JAJAGP010007204.1:0-15088 GCA_025084515.1 Ancistrus triradiatus | reverse complement strand
TGTCATTTCCAAGACGAATTGACGCTGTATTGGCTGCAAAAGGAGGCCCTACACCATACTAATACATTATTGTGGTCTAAAATGACAGGTGTTTCAGTGTTTCAGTTTCATTGTCTAACCCCTGTATGTACTCAAGTCAATGCCAATTTAGCGTAATCAATTAACCTAACACGCATGTCTTTGGACTGTGGGAGGAAACCGGAGTACCTGGAGTAAACCCACTCGGACAGGACATGCAGACTCCACACAGAAAGGACCCACGCCACTCCACCCTGGGATTGAACCCAGGACCTTCTTGCTGTGAGGCAGTGGTGCTATTCACCGAGCCACCATGTTGTTCAACAATAAGTTAGGGAAAATATGTTCTTGTGTCCATGATACCAATGCAACCAACACTGGAAATAATTTAATATATACATTGGCCAACACATAAATTGTAAGTGTTCTACTGTGTTGTCTGTCTTTGTAAGTTTGAGAACTGACATTAGCTACTTGTGGTTTGTTTTTTTTTCCGCTATAATCTGTCATACACTAAAACGTTTTTCTGTCAGATCTTTTTCTATCAATAATTTTCTGTCAGAAAGATAATGAGTGGTCAATCTGTCAATTTTGAAAGTATTCACTTTCTGTTAGCTTTCTCCTGTTCATTTCTCCTTCCCTTTGCCTCCTCCTTTTTTACCATTACAAGGTTTCCACAGATAGTTGATGACTCGAAGTAGAGTGGTTTTCCCTTTTCCTGTGCTGCCCACAACCAGCAAGTGTGCTCCCTCGCAAATCTTCAGACTTAGCTCTTTTACAAGCAGCTCCCCTGAGACCGGAGACTTAAAGGACAGACGATCCAGAACAATAGCATCAACAGCGGTAGAGTTTTCTCCATGCCTGTTTGACAGAAAGGATGATCTTCAGAGCTTTTGGAAGCAAAAGTAATATATCCTCACACATACAATTTATCACTCATGATGATATTTTACCTGTCAAAGTCAGACATCTCCTCCAACATAGGGTCACAGTGCTTACTTCCAATGTCACTCATCACTTCCCTTAGCTCACCAATTCTATTCCATAAAACCCCAAACCGTTGTTAAATGGCCATCACATACACACACAATAACACTGAATCAGTCCACTGTTAAGGATTTCGTATTGACCTTTTCTTTTGCTAAAGGCAAACAGCCCACACAAACACTCAGCAAACAGGTAAATAGGATATGCATATTAAAATCTCTGATAAATAGCGTACTACCCAAGATGAGATAAGCAACCAAGATACTGTAACTATGCACATTTTCTTAAAATATTTCAAAATAATTCAATTCTACTCACCTGTGGGTGTACCCTGCAACATCCGAGAGTGTAGCTGAAAGGTCTATCAGTTGTGTGAAACAATTAATTAGGTACATGCACACAAAGGCATTCTAAAAAACACACAGGAGAAAATACACGAGTAAATATTTTAAAATAATTATCATTCCTAAAACTACTAGAAAGACAGAGTGCGTATACAAGCACTTAATAATCCAATCATAATCAGATTTCTTCAGTTATCCGATTATTCAAATGGTCATGTAAACAGCATATCAGCAAGACCGCCGATTAATGATAGCTGGATTTATCTCAGTAATCAGATTTCTCAGCACATCTATCCCATTAGTCGGATTTCAAGGTCACAGAAGAGTACTAGTGGTGGGTATTGGAAAGGACGTCATGATATGATTGCATCACGATACGATTAGATCACAATACACTGCAATATGATGCACATTGTGATATATTGCGATATTCCAAATTTAGTCCAAACACTGTACTGCGACATCTACAGGAGCAGAGATTGTAGTTTATAACCCATTTAAAATGTGTCTATTCATCCTTTAAAAAAAAAAATCTATATTTTGAGCTGAAAATCAATGTACTACATCACAAAAATGATTATCACAATAATTGCTGTATTGATGTTTTAATACAGCCCGAAAGGTTACAATGGTGGCCCAGCAGTTAAGATACTGATCTATGGACTACAAGGTCCAGGGTTCAAATCCCACCTCTGCCAAGCTGCCACTATTGGGTTGAGCAAGGCCCTTAAAGCACAATTGCTTGGATTGTAATATTAGATCAGTTGTAAGTCGCTCTGGATAAATGTGTCTGCTAACTGCTGTAAATGTAAATCCGACACAGTTGCCAGGTCCACTTATTCTAAGAGACTTGGATCTTTTCCCACTGGCCTGGTGTCTTATTTTTCCTCACAGAATCTCAGAATTAAACGCAGAAAGATGGATACCAAACACTTTTGTGGAGACTCAAAAATGATGTATATGCAAAGCAAATGTTCATTATTTAATTTAAAAAGTCTGAAGTTTATGTCACATCTTTCCGTGAGATTACTGCTGGAGTCACGTAAACCAAATTGCATGCAAGATTGTTGATTGATTTACTCAAAAAATCTGATTTTCTGCAGTTAGCGGAATACGAAGTGCATGTAAACGCCCTCTGTTAGAATAGCTAGAACTAAGAATTGCATCATACAAATCATACAGCGTTCTAAGAAAGGAAGATCTCCACCAATCCTAAATAAGAACCCAAAATCTGACCTTGCTGACAAGAACGCTAATCTCGCCTGGGGTCATACCATCATACATGCCGGCAAAGACGTATATTGCAATGACGATGTAGCTTAGGATGCTTCCCAGATAGTCAAATGTGTTAATTCCAACTGTGTGTCACAAACAAACATGAGAAGATTCAAATGATCGTTCCTTAAGCTCCACAACAAACCGTTTAATTTGGATCAAACATGTCCTGGTAACACTGAACATGGATAAAGTCAGACTTACTATAGAGCCAAAGCTCCCTGTTTATCAGCTTCCTCTGTGTATGTAAGAGACTCTGCACTCTTTGGTCTGTTCGCATGTGTTCCACACTTCCTGCTCTGTACATGGGGTAAAAGGACATGTGAACATTGTCAAATTACCTGGATTTCTGCATTAACTACTGTTTAAACATGGTCTGATCATGCATATGGTCCGAGTCAAAACACTGCTAAGCTAATAACACAAACAGTTATTCAGGTCTTTACTGAACAAAATGACTAATTGATTACTAGCCCGGGTTGGGTGAAGTGTTAACAATTGTAAATGAACCAAAATATAAGGCATGCAGACATCTCCAGAACATTCTGAAGTCTCAGTGCATGTGCCAGCTATAAGCAATGCTGCTCTCCATTAAAAAAATTGCTTTACCTCTAAGTTTTTCAGAAAAATTAAAATGGCTGCATTTTGGAAAGAAAAAGCCATGGCATGCAAACACATCATCTGCAACATCAAAAAGCTTGAGAGAAGCAGCATTAGGGTTTGGTGGTTAGTTTGCTGCCTTTGGGTCTGGGCAGCTTGCAATCATTGACAAAAAACACGAGTAAATCAAAGCACAGGAGTAAATCAAAAGCAGAAAATATAAAAAGCAGATCAAGCAAAACAGTGTAAAGGGCATTTAAAAAGGCGTGTGTTTATTACATTCCCAGGACACAGCCTATAGGCAATTTTTTTTCCCCATGACATCTCAAAAGCTACGACAGGATGGCCAGATCGATGTGATAAAGACTATACATTTCATTTCAAAAAGTGGTTGTTTATTTCTTCAAAAAGAAGTGGGTTTCTTTAATTCAGCAGACTAAAAAAATAAATAAATAAATACAAACTCAATGGAAGGTTTCACTTACCTGTAAAAAGCTGCCGACTCTGCATTGACTCTGATCTGCATGTGCTTGAATCTGAAGGTATGTAAACCCATAAAACGTAACGATATGACTATGAACCAAAGATTAACGTTGACAGATCACAAGCATTTTCTGGAAACAGAACTTACGTAAGAACAAAGAGAAATGGCTTTAAATGTGAAAAATAAAAAGAAAACATAAAAAAAAAAAAACCTCATGCTTACACAGTTTTAAAAAATGTTTTAGTCCCTACAAATAATGATTGAATGGCGATCTGGTGACTGTGGAGGCCATTTGTGTACAGTGAACGGCTTGACATGTTCAAGAAACTAGTCTGAAATGATCTTGAAATTAACTTTATGACATGCCGTGTTGCCCTGCCCATGCACACACGGTGAACATGCTCTGGACAGCCCAGACAGACCACCAGTAGAGAGGATAGTTTGATATGCCAACAAGCATGAGCAGCACCCACAGTTGTCATTGTCCACCATCCAGACACAGCTAGCACCTGTGTTATCTTCAGGCACTTAGCAGAAGGAAATTTGTTGTCAGGGCACCCATTAGATGTCCTGCTATTGACAGCCAGCCCCAATCACCTTCGTTTGCAGTGGTGTCATGAACAAGGAACCTGGACTGCTATGGCAAACCACATTGTCTTTAGTGATGAATCCAGGTTCTGTTTGGGATCCGATGTTGGTCAGGTTCGAGTACGGAGGCCTTGTGGTGAGTGTTCCAATCTTGTCTTTGTTGTGGTGTGACACACTGTCCCAACTGCTGGTGTGATGATCTGGGGAGCCATTACATACGACAGTCAGTCACCCCTAGCAGTGATACGAGGGACACTAACAGTTCAGTGATATGTGCAGGACATCCTGCGGCCACATGTGTTGCCTCTCATTGCAGGGCTTCCAACTGGTATTTTTCAGCAGTATAATGCTCGCCCAAGCACAGCAAGTGTTTCCCAGGCATGTCTCCACCAGATTGCAACACTTCCTTGGCCTCCCCGATTGCCAGATTCATAATCATAATAATAAGCTTTATTTATATAGCACCCTTTCAAACAACGTTTTACAAAGTGCTTAACACAAGCAGAAGTAAAAACAAACAAATACATAAAAGAACAATAAAACAGTAGAATGATATAAAAGTTAAAAACAAAAGAATACATAAAAGAACAATAAAAAAAATAGAATGAAATAAAATAGAAACATTCAAAATTGCAGATAAAATCTAAACAGACAAAACATCAGCAAAAAGCCAACCTGAACATGTACGTCTTAACCCTCCTCTTAAATATATTAAGATTGTCCAGAGCCCTCAGGTCATCAGGAAGAGCGATCCAAAGGTTGGGGCCGTAATAAGAAAGGCCGCCTTTCCACTCTTTTGCCGGGTGATCGTTACGACCAGCATGTTCCTGTTAGCTGATCTGAGGGCTCTCGATGGAACGTACCTAACAATCATATCACTGAGGTACTGGGGAGCCAAACCATGGAGGCATGTAAAAGAGTCTTAAAATCAATTCTATATGATACTGGCAACCAGTGTAGCTGGTTTGAGGACCGGTGTGATGTGAGCCCTCATTTTTATCGCCAATCAAGCATTTATGGGACCAGCTGGGACACCTGCTTTGGCAAGGATGTGTGGAGGAGCTACAGACCCAGCTGTGCGCAAATGTGTCATAGAGACATGTCTAGCAATCAATAACATATCAACAATAGGTACACTAGCAAAAGTAGCCTATGAGAGCCTTTTTGTAGACCACCGGGGGAAGCACTTTTACACTCCCTTGTGGCAAGACCCAGTGTTTAATCAGACCACAATTGTAATAATTTACATGAGACAGAACTGCATGCTGAATTTTGCAGCAATCCGACATTTCTATCTGGGTGCTTTATTTTTTTGTCAAGCATGTATACTTGTGCACAAATGTTGCTTTCTAAACATATGAACTACATACTACATGATTACCATACGACACTTTTTGCTGCATGCTATAGTAACACTACTAGACACATTGGAAAAGGTAACAGTTCAACTCAAATGAATATTTTGCTATAAGGATTTTATCAACAGCAGTATGGTAAAATGTAAAACACTGAACTACCTGAAGTTTCCTTCTAGCTTCTCTTGTTCAACCACAGTGGACACAATGGATCCCATCAGGACCTTGTTGACAATGGTCCCTACCAAAAAGTAGCCAAAGATACTGAAGAATCCGATCCAACCCGTGCTGCAGAACAGAAAACACTTAATGCTCCAAATAAACATGCCATCTGACCAATCTAAAGAAACCGTACTATTTGTTTACAGCAGAGACGCACAACTCCAGTTTTGGAGGGCCAGAGTCTAGCCCAGATAGGAAATTGGGTGTTTTATTGTTTGTTTGTTTCTTTGTTTGTTAACACCATGTAACAATTCTCAAAAAAATTTTTGTTCCCAGTTGTTAAGTGTGTTTTCCTGATTGTTTGTACCCTAAATGAATAGAAAAAAGTTATTATTCCCTGTAAACTTTGCTTTTGTGGTCAGCACAATGATATTTTGAAATTGATCTATTTTTAAGGATATTCGCCATATTTCAAGATACTTAAGAAGCTTCTGGAATTGTGAGAACTATCAAGAAAGTTTCTAGAACTGTTCCAGAATTATCCTAGAAACGTTTCTGGGGACTGTAACGAATTGTAGGAAAGCTGTATAATACAGTTCTATTAGGGCCACTAAAGCCCTTCTGGAGACGGAGAGAGGACATGATCTAATTGATTGGGATTGCATAGTAAGTGGGCAACAGCCATCACAGACAAAGGGGAACTGACCTAGACAGACGGGTGTGAATTCATTCTCTATTCAGATTCTGATAACGACAGTATTCACACTTCAGCCCACACCCATTACAGGAGGAGCTTAGGAAGGACCACTACTTTCAAATGTATATATTGTGTGTTACTCTGCTACCGGGTGATCAGTCTTTGTCTGCTGAGTCCTCAGTACACTCTTGTGCTTTGATACTGCATGGAATAAAGATTGACCATTTTTATCGAGTTTGGAGAGACATCCTTTTTCCTTACAGTACACAGCAACTTAGTTCATTTAGATGGCATCAAGAGGTTGCATACATCCAGCAGACGCGTTTTGCTATGTATGTGGCCATTTTATAAAGACAAGAGCGAAAAAGTACTGTGGAAGCATCTGCTAAGATGTGTGAGGCCTACAAAGCATACTTCGGCATGCCTGTTGGTGACCTGTTTCTATAATAAAAATTCATAATTTTCATTGCCGTGGTCACAAAAGTGAAGTTTATGATGAATGTAAGCAATTTTTAATTTGTTTTAGACATAAGCAATTGGAATATAACATTAAAAAGCTGGGAAAACAAAAAAAAAACTTGTGTGACATAGTGTAAACAAAAAGGGCAGGCCAAATAATACTTCAAGGAATTTAACCATATTGGGGGAGTTGCAACAAAAGTATTTGTTTTTTTTTACAGCACCTTTTTTTTTTTTCCCCCCCAAAAACCCTCATGGAAAGTCTAGCTAGTAATGGTTTTGAGAATTTGTAAAAAGTAAGGAACTACATTAACACAATTTTTTTTTTTTTTAAATACAGTAAATAATTTGGAAAGTAAATCTCACACACTCACCTGTTAATGCACTGATAGGTGTAATAAGAAATAATAAATGGGGATATGACCAGTCGACTGACCATAGTACTCAAATTGTTACACAATCTCTCTGTATCCTGACTGATTCTCTGGTCACTATATGGAAACACACACAGATGTGGCAAGAATGCAGCAATGCATCTGAACTTGAACACCACAATTAACCTTAAATGGCACCTCTATAACTTTGAAAAGATAAACATTACGGGTTATCGACGTCTTTTTGGAGCACGTTGAGTGTATAGTAGACACATCGACTGAAGTATTCTCTGTGAAGTTCCTCTGTTAGAGACTTCCTCCAGCTTACATACAGCAGACTGCAGATGTACTGTTCCAGACTCTTCAGCTGAGAAACACACAAATAAAGACAGAAAAAAGTAAGAAAGCTTAGGTTTAGACTATTAAACTGTCAAAAGAAATTGTATTTTAAGAATTTAGACTTTTTTTTTTTTTTAATTACATTTTTGATTGGGCCCATCTTGATGTGTTGCACTGATTTTCCATAACAACATACTACACAAAGTATAGTACTATGCAAATAAGACCTATCATTGTGACACATCACCTAACTGCTTCATAATAATATCTAAGCAAATTTCCAGGGAATCTGAAAACACAGTAAGAAAAGCCTATCCACATTCCACAGATATGTCAAATGAGGTTCAGTTCAACAATTGAATACAGGTTTAAACACATTTAATAAAGCCATTATGAGTATAGATACAATGACTAAATAAGAATTTGGTTCTATGGCAACTGAATGTATAATGTCAGTAATGTACAATCATGCCAGTAATGTATAATGTAGCAGAGAAAAGGCCAATGAACTTACACCAGAGTTGAGCAGGATTAGTAGAATGGCAATCATCACTACCTGCTTAAATTCACCATAGTTCTTTTCAGGCAGGACACCATAGAACCAGCTGGGAATTTGACCCACTTGATAAATCACCAACTGGACTAACGGGGGGGAAAAAAAAAAAAGATTTTAATGGACAAGTGAAGCACTAAACTCAATAACCGGCAAGAAGTTCGGGTGATAATATTAAAATGGTCCCAAGAGAAAACATACGTGAAATTAATAACAGGGTAGCAACAATTTTCAGTTATGAAAACAGCCATTGTTACAATTTATGTAATTACAACCAAAATTAATTCATACATTAGGCGCACCGCATTTTAAGGTGCACTGTCGATTTTTGAGAACGTTAAAGGATTTTAAGTGCGCCTTATGGTCTGAAAAATACGGTAAATGTAATATTAAATAAGACATGCCTCTTAAAACAAACAGCTTTTTTTTTTCTTTATAGTACGTAAACATTGTCTTTAAATTGTGTAGCTGTCCATATGTTGCTGTGATTTACTGAAAGATATTAAATAATTATTGCAGGGCCTAAATGTCATACTACAAGTTCATGTGACTGCCTACTGTACATTTATTACTATGTTAAAGTATTGTGCTGCACTTGCTGCAACCAAACTAAACAGAATATTCTTGCTGTACTGAAGTGGAACATTTAGACTCCAACTGCTACTTTACACCACCTGAAGTTTTGCTTTCTGGTGAATTTTATGTATCACTGTGAGGGGAGTAGGTAGGTGTGTGTGTAGGTGTGTGTGTGTGATCATAATGATAAAGCAACTTAAGCTCAGGCTTTCACAAATTAACCACAGCATTTTATTTTCTGTGGTTATGTTCCTGAGCAAAGCTTAGCATTAACTAATTTAGGGACATCGTAATTAGCCATCACATTAATTTACCTTCTTAACTTGTGATAAGCCTACAGTGGGGTAAAAAGTATTCAGTCAGCCACTGATTGTACAAGTTCTCCTACTTAGAAAGATGAGAGAGGTCTGTAATTTTCATCATAGGAGCACTTCAACTATGAGAGACAAAATGCGAAAAAAAAATCCAGGAAATCACACTGTAGGATTTTTAAAGAATTTAATTGTAAATTATGGTGGCGAAAAAAAATAAGTAATTTGGTCAATAAATTTGGTTCAATCTCAATACTTTGTACATAAACCTTTTGTTGGCACAATGGAACAGAGGTCAAAAAAATTTCCTGTAAGTTCTTCCAACCAGGTGTTGCACACACGTAGCTGGTATTTTGGGGCCCATTCCTCCATGCAGGTCTCCTCTAAGGGAGGCAGTGATGCAGAGTGATGCTTTGGGGGGCAATATTGGACCTTCAACTCCCTCCACACAATTTTCTTATGGGGCCCTGAGGTCTCGAGACTGGCTAGCCATCCAGGACCTGAAAAATGCTTTTTTACGGAGCCAACTTCATTGCCCGACCGAGCGGTGTTTTTTTTTGGGATTCATTGTCATGCTGGAAGGACACCGAAGACCAAGCCAAGTTCCCATCTTCAATGCTCTCCCACGATGAAAAGGAAGGTTTTTGGGCTTTTTTTTAAAAAAACTCACGATTACCATGGGCCCCTTTCATTCTTCCCTTAACACAGATCAGGTCGTTCCTGTCCCCTTTGCCAGAAAAAAAGCCCCCCAAAGGCATGAGGTTTCCACCCCCTTGCTTCATAGTAGGTATGTTGCACTCAGTATCTTCTTCTCCAAACACGACGAGTTGAGTTTTTTCCCAAAAAAGTTCTATTTTAGTTTTATCTGCAATCACATTGATTTCTCCAGGAACACATGAAAACTTGGCTTAAGCAGGGGGACACGCCTGCACTGCAGGATCTGTCTGAGTCCCTCTGGCACTAGTGGTTAACTGATGGTAAGCCTGTTACTTTGGTCCCAGCTCTCTGCAGCGTCTTTCATCAGTCCCTCGGTGTAGTTCTGGGATTTGCTCACCGTTCTCATGATCTTTTGACCCCACGTGATTTGTGAGATCTTGGCGTGGGGCTCCAGATTGAGGGACAGATTATCAATGGTCTTGTATGGTTCTTTCCATTTTCTTACATTGCTCCCACAGTTGATTTATTCCACCACCCAAACTTGCCTTTGGCATATTGTAGATCACTCTTCCCAGCTGGTGCAGGGTCTTCCAATTTTTTGTCCTGGTGTCTTTTCGACAGTCTTTGGTTTTGAGTTGGAAGTCGACTGTTTTTGAGGCTGTGGACAAGGTTGTCTTTTATACCAGACAAATGCGGTCAAAACAGGTGCCAATTATTAATTACCAGGGTAACCAAGGGAGGGAACCCGAAGAAGCTTCCTTAAAAAAAAGAAAAGTACTGGTCTGTGAGAGCCAAAAATCTTGTTTGTTTGTTATTGACCAAATACTTATTTTCCACCATGATTTACAATTAAATTCTTTAAAAATCCTACAGTGTGATTTCCTGGATTTTCTTTTCTCATTTTGCCTCTCATAGTTGAAGTGTTCCTATGATGATAATTCCAGACCTCTGTCATCTTTCTAAGTAGGAGAACTTGCACAATCAGTGGCTGACTAAATACTTTTTACCCCACTGTACATACAGCCATAACCAACATATAGGCTTTTCTAGCAATCACACTGATTTATGTTAAACATTAACGTCACGTTGTGTCAGGAACGGGGACTGGATGCGCAGACTGAATGCTCTCTGCTGAGACGCTGAAGCGGAGTTTGTACAGAGTTTCCATGTCTTTTTGTCAGCTTCAAATGATCCCAAACTTCTCTGTTCAACCTCTTCTGTTCACCCCTTGCTCTCTCTCTTTTGCAGCCCGTGCTGTTTTCACCTCACCTGCCCACATCTTAAGTGCGTTGTGCAACGGTAAAAGCTGTCCATGCAAAACATGGTGCATTTCTGTCGAGGAATCATTTCAGCCCTAGTGCAGAACGTTTTATTAACACAACGTTTAATGATACACATGCTGCATCAGTGTGAGCAGACTGAATGCTAAGCAGTCTCAGGCAGGAGACTGGGCAGACGGGGTGGGGTAAGGAAGGACTGAGCAAATCATTGAGTGTGTTTACATGCACTTAATAATCCGATCGGATTTCTGCAGTTATGAGTATTCAAGTGGTCACGTGTACAGCATACTCTGTTGTAGCATTCAGATTAGTAAATCTATTAAAAAGAGGGCCTGGGGATTTTAGTTCGTAATTCTGGATTTTCAATAAAGCATGTGTATACCCATGATTCGGTTGGCTTGGCAAGGTCTGTTGCATTGTGCACAGAGCAGGCTTAAAAGCAGAAGAAAAAAAAAAACATTGGTTTTGTCAGGTATTCCGCTTCCTCTTTTCGCTTCTTTTGGGGCATATTACATAGATTCCAGGTATGGGATTCTCTTATGGGATCTGGCAACACTGGAATTAAACCCGCCAAATGGCTATCGAACACTTTGTGGAGACTGTAACACAGTGTATTCTCAAGAAAAAGAAGTATTTGATTTAATATTAGAAATTGAAGTTTACATCACATCTTTCTGTGACATTATTGGTTGGTTGCAAAGTAGAAATCTGATTATTTCCTGGGTCATATAAACCTGGAAGTTTCCCATTATCTGATTGCCAAGAAGTGCATGTCAGATTATTTAAGTGGTCCGATTTAGAAGTCAGGTTAAGAATTCCGAAAGAATGAGCTGGATTTTAGTTCAATCAGATTCCTCAGTGCATATGCATACAGTTACCGGATTTCAGTCAGGTCATTCAGTCTTCCCCTTGCACTCAGAGCAACTAGCGAGATGAAAAAGAAAACCTACTGTTGCCAGGTCCACTTTGCCTTAGATTTTGCTTCTTTTGGGCTTAGTTACATAGACCTGGTGTGGGATTCCATCGCAGACTAGAATGCAGCACCCGCTAAATGGCTATCGAACACTTTGTGGAGATTCAGACGCAGTAGATACTCGAGAAAATGAAGAATCTGATTATTTAATATTAAAGTATGAAGTTTGCATCACATCTTTCTGTGAGGTTGTTGGTTGGTTGCAAAGTACAAATCCGGTCATTGCCTGAGTGATATAAACCTCTGCAGTTATCAGATTGTTAAGCGCATGTATACGCATTCAACGTGCTGCATGCAGCTCTACAGTGAATTATTGCTGGGTGCAGATGACAAGCATATTGGAGGCATTGGCTACAGCAAAGTGCATGTCATTGTTTACAACAGTGGAACTGAACACGCTGAACCTTGAGGTGGATGGGAAACCAGGTTTTACTTGTCAGTCGTGAACAGACCTCTGAAGTGACAATGGGCACTGGCTCACCGAAATTGCTTGTTTCCTTGCTTGGTAACATCGCTTTCAGCATCAATGGCTGTTTAACGACAGACACAACAACGTTTCATTGATAGACAATGTCATACATACTCATCGGGCCAATTTAGCGTTATCAATGAACCTAATGCATGTCTTTGGACTGTGGGAGGAAACCGGAGTATCCGGAGTAAACCCACATAGACACGGGGAGGACATCCACAACACAAGCACAGCCAGAGGTCATGATGGAACTGGGGATGCTGGAGCTGTGAGGCACTGACTGCTGCACCACTGTGCCCGCACTGAAGGTAGAAAAATTACCTAGGCTGGTCGATCCTGATTTCTGCCATGACATGCAGATGGCTGAGTCAGACTTTGCCATAAACAGCATGATTCCATACCCACAATCTGCTTTGTGTCAACAATTTAAACTGCTGCTGTTTAAAGGCCATCTGAGTACTTTTGCTGACTGTTCTTCCTTTGTGATCTTAATTGACCCATCTTCTAATGGTTCCATCACCATAACATGCCACATCACAAAGCACAGTTCCTCACCAGCCATTTCCTAGAACAGAATGGATACACTGAACCTTATGTCACAAGATCTGAATCCAATAGGGCACATTTGGGATCGTACACATTGGATAGATTTATAGCTAAAATATGTAGCTAGCAAGTACCTGATGCAGGCAAGTCAAAATACAGCAGAATGTCTTAGGAATGTTCCTAGAACTGTGTTACATCCTGCCCATGGTCTTTAAATGGTTCCACAGGAGGGATGAAGGATATTCTGTATGCTCAGTAGCAATAAAATGATTATATTAGTGCTGAATACAGAATCTTAAAGAATAAGAATGAGGTCTGACACTACAGTACTTGATATCTGTACAGTGGAGGGTGAAAGACTGTGAAACCTTTAGAGTAGTCTTTGTTTGTGTAAACATGACCCAAAACATCATCAGATTTTATATATGATATAAATATAATATATTTATATTATATTATGTACAAGTATTACTCCGCGACATACACATGTAACCTAACAACGACACCAGCCCTAAAAAAGTAGGATATAAGCAGTTATAATTACACAAGTAAAACACTGCCAAAA
The DNA here is from genome assembly GCA_025084515.1 of Ancistrus triradiatus. Classification (NCBI taxonomy): domain Eukaryota; kingdom Metazoa; phylum Chordata; class Actinopteri; order Siluriformes; family Loricariidae; genus Ancistrus; species Ancistrus triradiatus. Next base: position 1,473 of record JAJAGP010007204.1, on the reverse strand, counting down.
TGAAAGCTATAATTAGTTTATAAAATCCATTGGTTTTGAAAACATTTGCTTTGATTTAAATTTATAAGATGAAGCTATTGGTGACTGGCCTGATACTTCCAATGACCCAAAGGTTTGTCACCTTAAGGATTTGGAAGTGCTGGAAGAGCGAAATAAAGTCACTACTTTATTGCTAAATCAAACGTCCTGGGCTCTTAATGGATTCACAGCTCAACTGAAGAGCAGTGACACTGAAGACCAGTTTTACTACCATCAACAAAACCAAAATCAGCTTAATCATTCACATGGATGGTGTTTGCTGGTGTCAAACTCTGCGTCTTTCATTAAACACCATCCGCGGCTGATTGAAGGTTCATTCATCTGACAGGTATGTTATCTGTTAAGTCCAGCTCTTAACCCAACAAAGCTGCTGATGCTCTGTAGCTCTGCCGTTACATTTATGACTGATAACATTAACGTTAAGAGCTTCATCTAATAAATTTATAATCACTAATCAAGTGTAATGGGATCCTAGACTGTGGTTATAACACCGGGATCTTAGTTACAGCCTGCCTTATAAACCTGACCCACTTTATTTGCTGAATGTAAATAAAAAAGTTTTTTTAATCAATTAAAACATACCAATGGATATATTTGTGTTTGTTGTCTGTGTAATAAACAGTTATTGGGAATTTCTGCTTATCGACTATTATGACTGAAGGGTGTGCTCTGATGATGGTGATGTTTTAGCAGCGGGGTGCTGATAGAATGGAACTATTTTACCTCGCGGAACGTTTTTTTCTGTCCTCTCTATCTTAAAATCGAAAAATAAGTGGGGATAACGGAACTCTGGTATAATCGCAGTAATATACTCGACTCGGTTGTGCTTTAACGTGATATATTGGTACGGGCTGCAGCCTCATGCCTCCAACCGCAGCACGCCTGTGCCAATATCTTGGGTTATAGCTCTCCCTCTAGTGTATTATAATGGTATTATATGTATGTATTATAAATGTATTATAATTATACTTAATTATATGTGGCTTACCGTACCCTTTTTTGGGCTATAAAGCGCACCGAGTTATAAAGCGCGATATCAGTGATCGACTGCTAACGGGTATATTTTCATACATAAAGCGCACTGGGTTATAAGGCGCATGAAATGAAACAAAACTCTTAAGTTCCGTCGGAAGCTCAGTTTGGTCTTTACCTGGCGCAGGGCGTCTTCTTGCTTCCTCCACTTCTGTACCATTGATTCGTTAATGTTGAATTCTCTCGCAGCTGCTCTATGACCATGTTGTACTGCGTGACTGATAGCATTGAGTTTGAAATCCGCTTCGAAAATAAATGAATGAATGCACGTACCCTAATGCTGAAGCACATACCGTATTACTCCGCGATGCTGCGCACTACTGTGGGCGTAAGCTTCGTAACTTACCAAGGCCATGCTAAAACATTTTGACAGATTTATGAGCGCCGTGTACCATCTACAAT
>JAJAGP010007203.1:0-15089 GCA_025084515.1 Ancistrus triradiatus | reverse complement strand
AAAAAAGGCAACTCGGTGTATTTTAACATTTCTAGTCCTATAATTTCTGGTTTTGGCTTATCACTCACACTACATTTCTGCAATTCAGGCAGAATTATGGTTGGATTTTCCTGATTATTTGTTGGCTTTTCAAAGCCAACATACTGTTCTTCCTCTTCTGTTGTTTCTTCTTATTATTATTACTATTATTATGAGTTTTATTCTACACATTTTTGTAACGATCAAAACGTGTTTGGACACACGTGAAAACACACGGTTTTTTTTTGTTTTTTTCACTGCAAGTTCACAAGTGCCTTGTATAATTGTGCATGTGACAAATAAATCTGAATCTGAGGATATGCTTAAGGTAGTTTTAATTTTCCACATCCCTGTGTCATTATTGAATTTCATTACATCTACAGGACAAAAGTTAAGCTTCCATACATTCTAATTTTCATATATAACCTTGTATAAACTGTAGGTTACATGTGATTTACTTCATTCTGCACAAATATGAATAAACTGCAGTGTAAAAAATCTTGAGCTCTGTAAAAAACATTATTCTTCATGTAGCCTCCACACTATTCTACACATTTGTCCATATATTAGAAAGTACTATATAAAAATATGTCTGAGGTCCAGTGCAAGTGTCCTCAGTGCCATGTCATCTGCTGGTGATAGTTTTATCAAGTTCAAATTCAATGCAGCTATCTACCAGGAGATGTCCTTAGCACCTGCCCACAGGGCCAAAACTACTACCACATAATATGCTGACCATGATATTACTGTGCTTGGTCGGTTGTCCAGCTCTTTGGACCGGAACACCAAAGACAGTCTTGTCAAGCGAGAGATAAGAAACGCCCGACCCAGTAATACAAACGAGCTGAAGGCCACTATCAAAGCACCCTGAGCTTTAATACCCTCTCACAGCAGTGCCACATGCTGACTGGCTCCATGCCATGCTGCACTGATGCGGTGATTCATGGTAAACGAGCTCCAACCAAATACTGAGTGTACAAATTAAAGTACTTGTAAGAAGCTGGACATTTCTGTATTGTACATTCTTTTCTGTTTGATCACATTATCTAATACATATTTTAATAATTTGAGATATCTAATTTCTGGGAGCTATAAGCCATGTCAGTAATATAAAAAATACCAAGTCCCACTTTAGCACTGTTAATTAAGGCATCAATGTTGGTCGTGTCATCCACGGGGCTCACACTGAACACTTACTATCTGCACTAAATACTGACTGATGCATCTTTAAAAGCAAACAGATAAGAAAAAGCAAACGGTGTACTACAGCATTAACAACAAAGAACTTCCCATTTATCTGTGAGTTCAGTATCTTTGTTGGCTGAATAAAGGACGTGTGTCTAAGGGCAGGTATTCGCTGTTGAGAAAAGTGACTAGTGCAGAAATTTAACAGAGAAAAAGCCTGTTTTATTGACATATTTATCGCTCGAATCTAAAATGCGTACATTGATAAACATAGGCGCTAAAACATTGCTGCCTAAACGTATCATCATTCACTTAAAGCTGTCCTTTCTGTTCTTCAATAAACATCAACAAGCGCTACGCAGTTCCTCTTTCTGTCTGACAGTGCACGGACATCATGAATAGGCTGGGAGTGCATGTCTGCAGCCAGACCCCTCTCAAGTAATCTGGTTAGCAGCCAGAGATCAGAAGTAGACGGACTTTAAATTTATCAACCTTAACAGATATGCTACAAACAATGATGTAATTTTCAAAGAGCACAACAACAGATGACTTTGAGGAATCTATGTGGTACAAAACCAACGATTATCAGTTGTGTGCTGAGAAAGCTGCAGCATAAGGGAGGCTGGTTCTGTTCTAAGCTCAGCTCTGAGTCTCTGAGGATGAAGAATGATGGCTAAGCTCTCAGTCATCATGAAGAGTCAAATCCACCAGAGAAACCTTTAAACATCGACTCACCTGACTTACAGCCGTAGCTTTTATTTCCAGCTTCTTCCTTTTTCATAGCTTCCTGGATTTCTCCATTCCACTGGTCTACAGGAGTTGATGTTCCTCCATCTACAATATATTCAAGAAATTAATAACAAATACACAAATAAAAGACATTACTGTTACAGAAAAGTTTCTCCATAGCAACACAAACATAGATCAAAACATTAGAAGATAATTTAACTAAGACTTGTATACTCTCTGATGGGACTTTGTTAGCTTACAGAGAAAATCTTCATCTTCTTCCTTTTTAATTATCTTCTCCACTGGGCTGAGGATTACCACAGGGGTTGATGTTCCTCCTTCAGAAGCTACGCAACACTCTGACTTCACATCCTCACAAAGAGAATCACCAAAAAAACAATTATTTATTCAGCAGGCACGTTTCCATGTCAATAAGCTAAAAAAAAGTTCAATAACAGCAGCTCCATTCATGTTTATTCATCCAGCACGTTTCATGTTGAGTCCGGTGTTTTACATAGAATTGTTCAAAATAGGATTTATTTTTACCTGTGAGAGAGCAGGAGCCACTTCCTGATGGTTTCTGACTTTTGCTGAATCCATTAAAACTCGTCTAAATAATAAGAAGCACATTGGTACATTTACACACTTCACCCAAACAAGAACAATGCTTCTAGAAAGCACAAGTTCTGGATAATATCACCAGTTTACCTTGTGTGTTAAAGCAGAACAGAGCTAAGAGCCTCTAATCCACAATATCAGTGTTAAACTGGATCAGATGATCAATGTTGGGATTAAATATCAATCACAGAGAAAAGCTTTTAGATCCACAATGGACACAAAACACTTTTTAGAGACAGAAACCAACGGAGACACACAAAGAACTATTTGCTTCTTCTTCTCCGTCGTTGGGAGAAGTAGAATTGTGCCTTCTTATCGCCACCCTTTGGGCTGGAGGGTGGGGTTGGTAAACGAAGTCCTACATCTGTATATGAGCCATTCCAACGAACCATTTCAGTCCCTAGGACGTGTATTAATATAATTGTAAGAAACATTTTATTATTAAGCAAAGTGTCCTGCACAGTACGGTTATTGCAAATTTAAGGCATATAATTTAAAACATGAATACAATGTTTATCAACTTTATACAATTAGCATCAAAATGACACCAAACACAGTCCAGTTCTGTTGAATGTAACCACAACAGCTACTGAATTCCTTTATTTCTGTGAAGAGTCCCTGCCTGGGTGCTTTGTTGATCAGGAAAGGTCTGTGCCAATCACCATACCTCCAGGTTGACCATATTCCCACCACACAGGTCACTCTGTTGATCTAAACCATGAAACTGCAGTTCCACTCTAAACTGCACTAAGAATCAGAATCATTTATTCGCCAAGAACAAGAAGTACAGTGAATTTATCTTGGCGCAGGTGAAAACATATAATTCAGTCAAATCTAGACATAGAAATTAACTCTAATACAAAAGACTATTGTTACGATGAATCTTTTGTTCGCGAGGTCCTGAAGAAACAGTCGGAAAATCTAGGCGGCTCTTGATACAAACAATTTATTTAAAACACAAAGTGGTCTGTGAATAAATCTTAGAGTCAAACCGTACAGATGCCCTTCTTTCTCCTGCAGTCCCTGTGAACACCTCCGCGACAGTTCCAGAAAGAGAGAGAGAGCTCGTAGGGCGCGAACGTTTTGTTTACCATCTAGGCTCCTCCTACACTACTGGTGGAGCCAATGAAATGTGCTAGAAAGTCCAGGCTCCGCCCCCCCTTAGGCGGGAATTTCAAGGTTCCCTACTCAGTGAAGCAGGGGCGCGCCATTTTAAACAAAGGACCACGTGGTTAAAACTTCCCATATTGAATTTGCGTTGAATTTGCGTTGAATTTGCGTTTATAAGTTCCGAAAACCCTAACACTATATAGACAGATATGTTGAATATTACAAATAGACATGATGTATATACAGGGGTTAGACAATGAAACTGAAACACCTGGTTTTAGACCACAATAATTTATTAGTATGGTGTAGGGCCTCCTTTTGCAGCCAATACAGCGTCAATTCGTCTTGGAAATGACATATACAAGTCCTGCACAGTGGTCAGAGGGATTTTAAGCCATTCTTCTTGCAGGATAGTGGCCAGGTCACTACGTGATGCTGGTGGAGGAAAACGTTTCCTGACTCGCTTCTCCAAAACACCCCAAAGTGGCTCAACTTCACTTTCATGTTCATCAAACCATCTGAACTCTGGTCTGTCACCCATAATGTGTGCATTGCAATATTTTGAGCAAAATTGTGCTCTTACCCTGCTAATTGAACCTTCACACTCTGCTCTTACTGGTGCAATGTGCAATTAATGAAGATTGGCCACCAGACTGATCCAATTTAGCCATGAAACCTCCCACACTAAAATGACAGGTGTTTCAGTTTCATTGTCTAACTTGGTCTCCGCTGGGATGGAAACCCCTGGAAGAGCGACTGACCTTGGTGCAAAGAATCAACCAAGATCTTCCTCGCCCTCTTCTTCATCCTAGATGAATAGAGATCATCAAAGGTGGAGAGTGGACAGCAGATGATTTTCACTGTAGCTTACGCTTGATGTGCAGAGCTGCAGATCCACACCAGACAGAGATGGAGAACGTGATTATGGACTCTATTGAGGCAGTGTAGAACTGGACCAGCACTGCTTGAGGCAGCCCATATTTCTTGAGCTAACGCAAGAAATACAAGCGCTGCTAGGATTTTCCTCATGACTGCAGAGCCATGTCTGTCCCATCTGAGGTCCTGCTGAATGGATGGTGCCCAGGAATTTGTAAGATTCTGCTCTGTTGACTGTGGAGCCTTTCAAGATTCAAGATTCAAGATTTATTTGTAGCCTTGTATTTCCAATGGAGACAGTTGGGTGTGTTTCAATCTGAAATCAAAGATCATCTCCACAGTTTTTTGTGTGTTTAGCTCCAGATTGTTAGCTCCACACCATGACTCTAGTTGTTGAACTTCCTCCCGGTATAAGGACTCATTGTTGTCAGATATGAGACCAATCAGTGTGGTGTCATCTGCAAACTTGATAAGTTTAACAGAGTCACTGTTTGAAGTGCAGGAATTAGTGTAAGAGACTCATCCATTTCAGGAATCTTTAGAAACCTCTACAATGAGTCCTGGTGATTCCAAACAACTTCAAATGATGGATAACCCCGAGAACATTCAAGCTTCAGAAATGTTTTATACCCTACACCAAAACATCTCAAGAGCCACACAGTAAAATCAGATTTACCCGACACATCAACCACTGTTAAAACCCATCTGATTAGGTGCTGGAAAAAAACATCACTGCTGTGGCATCACCTAAGTGGCTCCAGAAATGTTTGGGTTAGGTGAGATTCTGACCTTTACAGACCACCTTCAGTTCGCTTATGGTTAGCACTATTATTCTATTATTTAACTTACCTAAAACTGCATCTGTGCCAAAATCCTTTCTGCATCAGAAATGGAAATCAATGAGTGTTTTCAGTATTTTGTTTATTTAATGTCGCTTTCAGCATCTATGGCTATTCAACGACAGACACAAGGTTATACTGAAACTAGTCATACACACTCAGACCGGGACAATTTAGTGTACCGGTAATCAATTGACCTTAATGCATGTCTTTGGATTTTGCAAGAAAATCAGAGCATCCAGAGTAAACCCACACAAACATGCAAACTCCACAGAGGCTGTGTCAGAGATCGGGATCAACCTGGTGAGGCTGGAACAGTGAGGCAACAGCGCTAACCGCTGCGCCACTGTGCCACCCTAGTGTGTTTAATAGCCATAACAGTTCAAGACATCACGGATTCAGATTTTTTTACTGAACAAGGATGACTGAAGTTCCGGTCACACACACAGCAGTGATATGATTCAATCAAGCATGAATGTGCTGATGTGACTGGAGATGAGTTTTTCGCAAAAAGCTCTTCTCACACTGTGAGCACTGATACGGCCTTTTGCCAGTGTGAATGTGCTCATGGTCTTGAAGAATACTTTTTGTCTTGAAGCTCTTCCCGCACTGTGAGCACTGATACAGTTTCTCTCCAGTGTGAATGCGCTGATGTGTTTTTAGATTGCCATGCTCAGTAAAGCTCTTCCCACACTGAGAGCACTGATATGGTTTCAGTCCAGTGTGAATGCGCTCATGTTTTTGCAGACTATTCTTTTGCTTAAAGCCCTTCCCGCACTGTGAGCACTGATACGGCCTTTGTTCAGTGTGAATGTGCTCGTGGTCTTGGAGAATACATTTTTTCTTAAAGCTCTTCCCACACTGCGAGCACTGATACGGTTTCTCTCCAGTGTGAATGCGCTCATGATTTTGCAGAACACTCTTTTGCCTAAAGCTCTTTCCACACTCTGTGCACTCATACGGTCTTTCTCCAGTGTGAATGCTGTGATGTCTTTTCAGATTACCAGGCTCACTAAAGCTCTTTCCACACTGTGAGCACTGATATGGTTTCTCACCAGAGTGGATGCGCTCATGTGATAGGAGATTACTTTTTCGCAAAAAGCTCTTTCCACACACTGAGCACTGATACGATCTTTCTCCAGTGTGAATGTGCTGAGGAGTTTTCCAGATGATATCATCATATAAACATTTCCATTTCCAACGCTGCAAACAGTGTAAAGGGTGCCTCTGTGCACTGTGGGGGCTTTGTGAAAAACTTTTAGAGCAGAGCGTTGAGTAAAACTCCTCCCACACTGTAGGCAGGTATATGGTTTCTCTCTCATGTCGATGCTCTGGTGTGACTGGAGGACACTTTTTGGATCGCTGTTTACTTCTGGAAGAGAGAAAAAAGTGTTACAAAATGATAGGAGATCTGTAATTACCTGAGGTTAAGCAGTATCAGTGTCAACCTTAATACATTTTGGTACATCAGCCCCCCACTATAGAGGACAAAAGAGGCATGTGGATAAAGTTTACTTTTGTTGGCATGTCCGAGCTCCAGTTGGAAGCTGTAAGTAGTGTTTGCAAGTGTATGTACCTGTCCTATTGTAAGTAGTACTCCTTTGTTTGCATATGGTCTCTAACCTATAACTATATAAACTGGTTCACATTCTCTCATTGAGTCCCTGGTTCATCTGGCTGATATTCCATGATGTTCCTATACTGTCTATCGATGCATTTTTGGCTTCTGTCAAACAAAAGTATCAGTTGTTTCAATCACCCATCAATCACTTGTGTTTTCAGTGGTAACTGGTGCATTTATGTATTGTTTACATGCAGTTTTCTTGTGAAAATACAATTTGTATCTAGATTACAGTAGCCAAAAGTCTATGTGACTATGGTAATGTCCGGTCAATGACCATTTCGATCAACTATCCATTTCATAGTCATTAAACGGCACATACGTGTATCTGTAAGCTGTTGTAGACATGTGCAAAGCAACCAATAGCATTTTCATCGTATACTGAATATGTGGTTAACATTGCAACATGCACTTACAGAACATAAACAATCTTTAGGGCACCAAGGTACAAATTAAAAGGTATATGATGCATTTACATTTTAAGGTTTATTGAATTATTTTAATACATAACTGAACATATCCAGATGTTACTGTTTCACTTTGGAAGCACTCAGCTATTCACTCTATGATATGTTTTGGCTAAAGGCTTTCAGATTGTGTGACTGTTTTAAAATGTTGTCTACTCAGCAAAACTAATTTACCTATGGGTACTAACAAAGAAATCCTTACTAGGGACTAGTGCCCAATAAATTCATAAAGATATGACAACTGAGACGTGACAGTTAATCTACTGAACACAGGCGAGGATGGAAGATGCTGGTTTCTACCTGGGATTACCTCTAACTCCACACTAACAATTCAGATAAATGATGAACATTCAATGTCAACTCAGCCAACAATGAATCTGTAGGCCAAAGCAAATGGAGGAAGATTTCTTTCCTGATCTAGACAACATTTCAAAATTGGTCTAACCTAAACTCTCATACAGACGTAGCTGTCATCTTTCCATTTTCTGCTTCTTTCTTCTTCCTTTTTTACAGTTTTCTGGATTTCTCCATTCTGTTGGTCCACAGGGGTTGATGTTCCTCCATCTACAATTTATATAAGTTATAAATAGTTGATTAGACTCTATTGCACCATGTACAGTTCTATGTTTATTTACATGTTAGGAGAGTTTTGTAGCACAATTATATCTTACAGTAATCTTCATCTTCTTCCTTTATTACAATCTTCTGGATGTCTCCATAATCTTGGTCTGCAGGGGTTGATATTCCTCCATCAGAAGCTCCACAACACTCGGTCTTCACATCCTCACAAAGAGAATCACCAAAGCACTACAGTACAAAAACAATTCAATAAATTAAATAGACATAGTGAAATAACAGCAGCTCCAATCAGCATCTTTCTTCATCCAGCACTTTTCATGTTGAGTCTCAGTGTTTTACATAGAATTGTTCAAAATAGGATTTATTGTTACCTGTGAGAGAGCAGGAGCCACTTCCTGAGGGTTTCTGACTTTTGCTGAATCCATCAGAACTCGTCTAAATAATAGAAGCACCTTGGTACATTTTATACCCTCCATCAAAACAAGACAATTCCTTCTAGAAAACACAGTTCTGGATATTCATGTTTAACCACAAACCTTTAACATTTCATCAGCTACTTTAATTAGAAACAAAACAACACCAAGCTAAATACTGAACAGAACTTCCTTTACGTCTCACACATCCTGAATTCTTATGCAATGGGATTCACAGCCTTTCTGGAACAGTCCTCATGTGTGTATAAAGCATTCCCTCACTCCCTATGTAGTGCACTATGTAGTGTGTATACAGCATTATCACTCACTCCCTATGTAGTGCACTATGTAGTGTGTATAAACATTATCCTCACTCCCTATGTAGTGCACTATGTAGGGGGTGTAAAACATTACCCTCTCCTCCCCATGTAGTGGCACTATGTAGTGTGTATAAAGCATTATCCTCAATCCCTATGTATGCACTATGTAGTGTGTATAAAGCATTCTCCTCACTCCCCAAAATGTTAGTGCACTATGTAGTTGGTGTATAAAGCATTAACCCCTCTCCCCTATGAGTGCCCTATGTAGTGTGTATAAAGCTTATCCTCACTGTCCCTATGTAGGGCACTATGTAGTGTGTGTACCATTATCCTCACTATCCTAATGCAGTGCACGAATTTTGAGTGTGTATCCAGCACTATCCCCCCTCCCTATGTGTGCACTATGTTAGGGAGGATGGAATCCATTTTGGATGGTATCTGTTGCTAGAAGCCTTGAGTGGAACTACCCTTGTGTGTTAAGCAGAACAGAGCTAAAGAGCTTCTAATCCACCATATTAGTGTTAAAAACTGGAAATCAGATGCTGAATGTTGAGATTTAATCATGGGAGAAAAGCTTTTAGATCCACAATTAGACAGAGTTTCTTGAAGGTATGACCTAATGGACTCAGCACAAACACCCATTTGCTTTTTTTCTTCTATAGGTTGGAGAAGTAGCAATTGTGCCTTCTTACCCGCCACCTTTTGGACTTGGAGAGTGGAGTTGGGGGTTAAATCCTCTGAAAAGTATTACTCTATTAATAGAGGGATAAACATATTACAAAACTGGAGGGCAGGGTGGAAAAAGTACACAAGTTCTTTACTTAGGTAAAAGTTACTACTAATCTGATTTAAAAAAATACTAACGTACAATTTGAAGTGTGGGCTTCTGTATGACTCAAATATAAAGTCTGAAAGGGCATGCTCTAGATTGCTGAAAGTAAACATTTATTTCTTTAAAAATCCTTCCTTCCTCAGTTTTTGAAGCATTACTTCTTTTATTGAGGGTAAGAGGTACCGATCCATGACACTGAGGTACATTATGGTTTGTACTACAACTACATGAATCATCAGCAAAAATCATACAAATTACATTATAATTTTTAGATAAAACACCACAGCAAAACAGAATAAAAAATATATGAGATACACAAATACTTTTGAATTTGTCCTGCTAAATCTAGGCAGGGCAATATTCAGTAATGCAGTAAGTAATGATATTCAACCTGAACAGTATCGTCGACTCTCTGAAACACTCTCACTGCATTTTAGTTCAACAAACTGCACTACAGCAGGCCACAATTTAAAAAATATGTTCATGCAAAACGTATGATTTAGTTTTTTCGTATATTCATTACAGAAGTCACAGTGAAAGGGGCATGGATAGTGTTTGATTAATAAAAGCAGTATAAAGTGTAGTCTATATAATTACGTTTGGGATGAGAGTGCATTATGGTGAACATTAAAAAGTGTTGGAAAGACTTTATTATTCATAATGTTCTTATTTTTACATAAGAAATATCATTTTTGCTGGTGAAAAAATAGACTGAATTGTAGGAGCGCATCAAGCGAAAATATTACCTAACTACATAACATCACTTACTTCACTGTGCTTTCTCCTACTGGACAGTTAACTCTTAAACGCCATGAGTTCTTGTTTCTTTGTGGGGACACAAAATGCATTGCATTTGCCAAGGTGTATTTTTTTGACCTAGCTACCTCACATAATTCCTTCAAGTAAGGCCATGGATGGGTTTTTATTTCTGACGCAGTGCCCGAATTGCGAACTGACTACACGCTGTCTCTTTCTTGGAATCCATCTTTTCATCTGTCTACCTTCTTATTCCCACCTCATCACTTGAAGTAAGTAAAAGTATTAGAGAAATAATCAAGTAAAGTGCAGATAGGTAAATAAAAAAATGTTTACCACCTCTGCTGGAGGGGCCAAAATTTCCTATAGCTGAACAAATATAAAGTAAAAATTATGATAACTGGACAGAAGGAGGAGAGGCAGGGTTTATCTGATCATCCTGACTTTGAATCCCTTAAATTACGAAAACAGGCCCGTGGCGTTTTAATAGATCCAGACCTCACGTTTAGATCAGTTTAAATCAAATTACTAAATCAGATTAATAACATCTCCAAAAACGTTGACTCAACCTTTATTCCACCCTGAGGTACAAACAGTAGAAGTCAAGAACAAAATCAGCAATGTGCAGCAAAAACAAGACACTGATCTGAAACAAGTAGTAGTAGAGCAACGTAAAAGCAATCAAACGACAAGATATGTACAAACTTACAAACACCAATGGTGAGGCAATAAAAACGTTGTAAAAATAGATTACTCAAGGAAATTTAAACCCATTTAATTCCCTTACAGAAATTGTTCTGTAATGGATTCCAACTAGCTGATGCAGACATGCATTACACCCAAATACACAGGAAATGTCATATTATATGCATATTATATAGAGCTGGAGTTGGCAGAACTTAAGATGTTGAGGTTCTCTTTAGGAGTGTCTAGCGTGGACAGGATTAGGAATGAGATCATCAGAGGGACAGCACAGGTTGGAAAATTGGGAGACAAAATTCGAGAGGGAAGACTGAGATGGTTTGGACATGTGCAGAGGAGGGATAGTGGATATATTGGTAGGAGGATGTTGGAGATGGAGCTACCAGGCAGAGACGGAGAGGAAGAAGACCAAAGAGGAGTTTTATTTGGGTTGTGGTAAAATGAAGATATGCAGGGAGTTGGGGTGAGAGTAGAGGACGTGGAGGACAGGGTGAGGTGGAAACGTTTAACTCGCTGTGGCGACCCCTGATAAAGGGAGAAGCCGAAAGAAGAAGAAGAAGATATATAAATAAACACTGTACATATATAACCATTCTTTGGTAAATTAATCTTTGTGCTTATGACGGTTGTCTTGCTGCATGACACATTTTCTTCCGAGATACAGTTCATGGGCAGATGTCCTCATAGTTTAATTTACAATTTGCTGATATTATTCAGAATTCATTGTTCCATCAACGATGGCAATATGCATCAAAATAAGTCCAAACCACGATAAACTATACTGCCTGGCCAAATAAATAAATAAAAAAAATCACACACTCTAATATTTCGTTGGACCACCTTTAGCTTTCATTACGGCACGCATTTGCTTTGGCATTGTTTCCACAAGGTTTCCGGTTTCTATCCAGTGTGGATGCTCTCGTGCCTTTTCAGATGAGAATGCTCAGTAAAGCTCTTGCCACACTGCAAGCAGTGATATGGTTTCAGGCCAGTGTGAATGTGCTCATGTCTTTTCAGATTACTCTTCTGCGTAAAGCTCTTTCCACACTGAGAGCACTGATACGGCCTCTCTCCAGTGTGAATGCGCTGATGTATCTGTAGACCACTTTTTTGCGTAAAGCTCTTTCCACACTGTGAGCACTGATACGGTTTCTCTCCCGTATGAATGTACTCATGGTCTTGAAGATTACATTTTTTCCTAAAGCTCTTTCCACATTGAGAGCACTCGTGCGGTTTCTCTCCAGTGTGGATGCGCTCATGGTTTTGCAGAGCGCTTTTTTGCGTAAAGCTCTTTCCACACTGAGAGCACTCGTATGGACTTTCTTCAGTGTGAATGCGCTGATGTTTTTTCAGAGTACTACAATGAGTAAAGCTCTTCCCACACTGTAAGCAGCGATACGGCTTCTCTCCAGTGTGAATGCGCCGATGTGACTGGAGATTACTCTTGTGTTTAAAGCCCTTCCCACACTGTGAGCACTGATAAGGCCTTGCTCCTGTGTGAATCTGTTGATGTATTTGTAGACCACTTTTTAGTGTAAAGCTCTTTTCACACTGTGAGCACCGATACAGTGTATCTCCAGTGTGAATGCCCTCATGGTCTCGAAGAGTACTTTTTTGCTTAAAGCTCTGCCCACACTCTGAGCACTCGTACGGTTTCTCTCCGGTGTGAATGCGCTCGTGATACTGCAGGGCATGTTTTTGCCGAAAGCCCTTCCCACACTGAGTGCACTGATACGGCCTTTCTCCAGTGTGAATGCGCTCATGTGTTTGGAGATTACTCCTTTGCCTGAAACTCTTTCCACACTGACAGCACTGATACGGACTTTCTCCAGTGTGAATGCGCTGATGTGCCTGCAGACTACCACTTTGCTTAAAGCTCTTCCCGCAACGAGAGCACCGATACGGCCTTTCTTCAGTGTGAGTGTACTGATGCAACTGTAGAGCACTTTTTTGTGTAAAGCTCTTTTCACACTGTGAGCAGTGATAAGGTTTCTCTCCGGTGTGAATGCGCTGATGATATTGCAAGGCATTTATCTTTTTAAAGGTCATTCCACATTGAGAGCAGTGATACGGCTTCTCTCCAGTGTGAATGCGCTGATGTGTTTGGAGAGTGCCACTTTGATTAAAGCACTTTCCACAATGAGAGCACTGATACGGCTTCTCTCCAGTGTGAATGCGCTCATGGTCTTGAAGGACACTTTTTTGTTTAAAGCTCTTTCCACACTCTGAACACTGATATGGTCTTTCTCCAGTGTGAATGCGCTGATGTTTTTGGAGAAGACTACCATCAGTAAAACTCCTCCCACACTGTAGACAGGTACATGGTTTCTTTCTGGTGTCGATGCTCTGATGTGACTGGAGAATACTCTGTGGATTGTTGTTCAACTCTGGGGAAAGAAAATCTAGTGTTACAAAAACCATGATGTCAAAGCTAAGAGCTATAAAGTTTATTTTTGATAGCACCATCCCAGCTAAAGTCGGTAAAAACTTGTGTTCCACCACTATCTAGACTAAAATCATTATTATTGATTGATTGATTGGTAGGATTTAACACCACGGCAGCCATTTCATGGAAGGAAGGGTCATGTTTCTTGGGAGTTTTTCTACTAGAGGGTCCTTAGATATGGGTTCTTAGTTAGGAACCTCGGAATTCTAAAGCCTCTTCACTCAAACAATTTGGACATCAAACGGTCCGTTTCAATTTTTTATGACACCAAGTTTGAAATAAAAATTGTCAATTTAGTGTGTCCGATATGGCATCTGGTATAAGGTACTTGGTATCACCAGTTGTCTGGGTGCGTCTTAGGCCTGTTACCAATGTTGGAGCTGTACTCTTGCAGTTTGTTACTTGTCTGCATATTCCATTGGGCTTGCCACTTCTATGGGTCAGTAAGGGGTTTTCTGTCAGATGGTAGGAGTTTGCAGTTGTGGGTCTTTGTTGTCTGGTCCACTTTCTCATTACCAACAAAGCTCCTGTGTCCTGGAATCCAACAGAATTTTATATCAAATTTCTATCTAGTGAAATGGGACTGTGCTGGCCTACTGTTTAAGGTACTGGACTATGGACCAAAGAGCCCAAGCTGCCACTGTTGGATTCCTGAGCTAGATCCTTAAGCCTCAATTGCTGGACAGTAAGACTGTAGCAGTTGTAAATCTCTCTGGATAAGGGTATCTACTAAATGACCTAAATGTAAATATAGCAAGGCTGTGTGGTTTTTCCAAGATGGTGTTAAAGATTGGGTGATTAGTATTGAGGGATTCCAGTGCTTGCAAACAGGATTTAGAGCATAGGCGTATTTAAATTCATGTGTCTGTATCTGCAGCTTCATTCCCTCATGGAAAACTCAGTTTATCTGGGTCAATTTTGACCGTTTGATGGCAAGATGTTCTGCAAAGTTTGCAGGGAAAATCCAAACAAGGAAGTCCAAAGTGGTTCTTTTTTTTACCCTTATCCTTATCGAAAAGGTGGCGCTGCAGAAAACTTTTGAGAAACATTGGTCTAGAAATATCTAAACATCATCTTACCTGTCTTAAAGGTATAGCTTTCATCTTCAGCTTTTTCCTTTTTTAAAACTTTCTGGATTTCTTCATTTTGTTCGTTCACAGGGGTTGATGTTCCTCCATCAGAAGCTCCACAACACTCTGTCTTCACATCCTCACAAAGAGAATCACCAAAACACTACAGTACAAAAACAATTCAATAAATTAAATGGACATAGTGAAAGAACAGCAGCTCCATTCAGCATCTTTCTTCATCCAGAACTTTTTACATAGGATTGTTCAAAACAAGATTTATTTTTACCTGTGAGAGAGCAGGAGCCACTTCCTGATGGTTTCTGACTTTTGCTGAATCCATTAGAACTTGTCTAAATAATAAGAAGCACACTGGTACATTTACATACTTCAACCAAACAAGAACAATTATTCTAGAAAACACAAGCTCACTCCCTATGTAGGGCACTATGTAGTGTGTATAAAGCATTATCCTCACTCCCTATGTAGTGCACTATGTAGTGTATATAAA
>JAJAGP010007202.1:0-15091 GCA_025084515.1 Ancistrus triradiatus | reverse complement strand
GGCAGGCGCTCTACCACTGCACCAATGGACAACATGAGTGAAAGGTGAAGCGGTTGCTTTTCTTAGGTGGAGGTTTTTGTGACCTTACATATCATTACATTGCTAGTAATCGCCAACATCTACTGACCTTCTGATTTGCTTGTGCACTGAAATGGATTCTCCCATGTCTGCAGACTTATTTTATTTATTTACCTACATATTTATCTATCTATTAATTGATTCAGTATTCAAATGATCTATCACCATTAATCTATGCAGCCAAGAACCCATCCATCCATCTTTCCTATCAAACCATCTCACCAGATCGATCCATATGGCATCCACTTAGCAGAAACAGAATCTTAAAGAATAATTAAAGAGAACTGTGTGTGTCTAATCCAAATGCTGTAAACCACCCCACTCCCCTCACCACTTCGCGTGCCTGAGCAGCTCGGCTAGGTGACAGCAACATGGCCGGAACCCTGTTTTGTCACGCCTGGCTTTTGGCTGTTTTTTAGGTCAGGTAAAACAAAAACAGCTATGTTTGGGAGTGTGTAGGTACATGAAACAAACAGTAGGCAGGGAGTCACAGCTACTCTACAACTGCTTTTGGCAGAGATACATGCATGAAGATTTGATTTTAGCTTAAAAACTTGACTTGACTTATGTATACTTGAGTATATATATATAGAGAGAGAGAGAGAGAGAGAGAGAGAGAGAGACTTGGTATCTCGCCCACGTCTGTTTCATGGCTATTTTTGGCAAGAGGCAAGTTTGGTGACTTAACAAGGTTAGAAAAAAATACACAAAGTGACATTCATACCTGATGCTGACATAATGTGTTTTACTGAGCAGCCTGCATGATCGTACAATCCCATTTACAATGTACATGTACAGTATCTATTAATTTACGCAAATTTGAGACCTATATATCCAAAACAGAGACATTGACATTTAAAATGCATATTTAGAATTGCTGGTATAATCTGACAAAAGTCATATAAAAGTCTGATTTTTTAAGGTTATTCTGGCTACTGCGCATGCGCATCCCACCACTACAAAGGGGCCAAGACTTATAAGGCCACCTCACTCTCTCTGACACATTTACTAACATGCCGAGTGGTTCTTGCTAATGATGGGGTGGGGCTTCTGTACTACAGTCCCATTCATATTTTAACCAGTGACCAGTTTCCTCCTTATATAACATCTCTGATAGCAGACAGGGGCTGTACATCATCCGGCGTTGCAAGTTTAAAGTAGGATTAAAGCACCACCTACTGACGATCTGAAACTCTGAGGCTTACCGGGGTAGAATTTCATTACTGGCAGGACATTTGTCACATTTGAAGCTTGGCGAGGGCGAGAGGCGAGGTTGGCGGCTTTTTGAGGTAAAATGCATGGAGGGAATGTCCTGCCATCACAGGTGGCCAGATATGAGGTTGGTGAGATAACGAGGTTTTTTATATATATAGCTTAGGTGTAGCATTAATCAGCTACATATTATTATGTGTGTGTGTTTGTGTGTGTGTGTTAAAGAGTGAGAGACGAGAAGGGGGGAGAGAGAGAGTGGAGTAGATTTCTTAAAGGTCAGACATTTTTGGGTAAAGAAAATATGTGTGTCATGAACAGATATACTCCATGTGCATGTCAGCCACGGCACAAAGAGCTTTTTCAGGGGCACACATTCATCCAGTTTCAGAACCAAGCATGCATCAATACTATATTTTTCATACCTTGCGTAGATTATCATAATGCTGTATTAAGAAGTTTCTTTCCCTTTACAACAGTTTAGACTGTACAGCCTTTCCCCTTACCCCAAATATAATCAGTGAGGCAAATATTGAAGCTTCGAAGCTTTGAACTGAAATAACTGAACTGAGCTGAATTAATTTGATTACAG
This sequence comes from Ancistrus triradiatus, assembly GCA_025084515.1. Lineage (NCBI taxonomy): Eukaryota > Metazoa > Chordata > Actinopteri > Siluriformes > Loricariidae > Ancistrus > Ancistrus triradiatus. The sequence goes on along the minus strand of JAJAGP010007202.1, from coordinate 13,212 downwards.
AATAAACACTACAAACTACTTCAGCGCTTGCAGCGTACACCCAGCTTGGAAGCCTCGGCGCCATCTAGGCCTTCAGAGAAGGTCTAAGACTTTTAGGGACTATCAATTATGTCATTATATTGAGGTTTTTATTACAATGAGCCATTTCAAGGAATCACAATGCTTTTTGCATTTTATGTCTCCATCTACTGGAATAGTCTTATTTAAATATTGCATTAAAAATCTGCATTAACAGACTGTCCAATTAGAGGCTTTCTTTTCAGGACAGGGAGGTGATAAAATCAAACCAGTCCTCTGATTGAGTAGAACGGCAGTGAGCTGCAAGAAGGCCTTAAAGGACTGTCATCAGCATAATTAAGAAATGGCACCTGAACGAACCAATCAGATTTTGATTGTTATGGTTGAGACAAACTTTCAGAGACAAAAAAAGTCACTGAAGAACTTCTGGAAGCCGTAGACAGCATATCTTCTGGAACTTTGGTCAACGGACAAAATGACACTTTGGATAAAATCACACTGAATGACGTGGAAGGATTGCCCTTGTTCTTAAGATACAAAAGGTTTAGCATGTAGATTTTAACTGCTTAAATATAACTTATGAACGACTTTGATGTTTTGTTTACATTTTTAAAATGTCATTTATTTTCAGGACTATTGCTTTACTTTGCATTAAGTAAGTGTATAATTATGAGGACACTTCTAGGACACGGACACAAGCAGAGACACGAAATGGAAAGGTTTGTACTCTGCTTAACCAGCACCGTTCCAGATTCACCTACATATGCCTAGAAGTTCCGAGCACCGGTCATTTAACCTTTGTGACTTCCTACTAGCAGCGCCTTGCTGGATTTACCTACTTAAAGGTTTAAAGTGTTTTAAAGGTGATATTACATTGCCTGTTCTGGAAATTCGATATATTCTGATATAATTTCGAATTCATTGTTCCATCAATGATGGCAAGCCGTCCTGGCCCAGATGCAGCAAAACAGGCCCAAACCATGATACTACCACCACCATGTTTCACAGATGGGATAAGGTTCTTATGCTGGAATGCAGTGATAAGGTAGGGATTAAAATATGTTTTCAGTTACACTTTGTCTCAAAAGTGTTCAGATTATATTTAAGGAGTATTTGGGTAACATAACTCCGTTTATACTGTCATTAGGACTATATATCCGATCTTCTGACCTTATATGTTTAATTAAGCGCACAATATATCAGTTATTCTAACTTGATTCTATTCTACAATATCTCATGAGTGTCCACACCGAGTTTGAAGCAGGTCTTTGATGGAAATGATGAGTTTTGGTGACCACTTTACTGTGTACAGTTATTATAATGCATGCATACAGACCTGAGCTTATATCTTAATTAGATCTTATAATATATCATCCATTCCAACCTCATTATATTCAAGAATATCTGCTGAACATTATTTTATAATACTGGAAGAATTTGGTATGTATCATCTCTAAAAATACCATATGAGCTACTGACGGAGTTCCCACACGTTACTCCACCATACGTTAGAATGCAGCAGCCCTATCAAGATTTCCTAGGCTCTAGACCACCACGCATCCACTCAATCAAATCCACCATATGCTCGACTCATTTATGCACTGTAATCATAAGCTGTTTTCCACTGCACATTCAAAAATAACCGGCCTGATCTGTTGATTTTCCACCAACGTGAGAGATGGCGGAAAGCGTCACAATGATGACAGTGAAAGCAACTGCAGGAATTAGTATCGTTCCCTGTTCTGATCAGCCGTTTGGTAATAGCATTAGCTCTACTGACATTACTGATGGAAAGACTCATTAACAAATCACCACATTAATAAACTCCAGGAAGTCACACCCCTAGGGAAAAAAACAACCAAAAATCTTTTTTGCTTTCATTTTTTCGTATGAATTGTATTTGGGAGAAATGAAAAATGTTTGTTCAGGTTTTTTAGAAATGGGACATGTAGCTTTTAAATGTCCAGAAACACAGTGAAGACAAAGCAGGCCACCGTTCCTTGTGTACAGGTGTGCCATCCGATCAACGACCATGGTGTTAAAAAAAAAGATAATAAATTATACAAGTGGGGCAAAAAAGTATTTAGTCAGCCACTGATTGTGCAAGTCTCCTAAACTTAGAAAAAGCTTGAGAGAGGTCTGTAATTTTTCATCCATAGCTACACTTCAACTATGAGAGACTACAAAATGAGAAAACAATGGGAAACAATCGAGGAAATCAACATTGTAGGATGTTTTTTTTAAAGAATTTTAATTAAGTAAATCATGGTGGAAAATAAGTATTTGGTCACCCACAAACAAAGCAAGATTTCTGGCTTCTCACAGACCTGTAACTTCTTCCTTAAGAGCTCTTCTGTCCTCCACTTGTTATCTGTACAAAAGACACCTGTCCACAGCCTCAAAACAGTCAGACTTCCAACTCAACCATGGCCAAGACCAAAGAGCTGTTGAAGAAAACACCAAGGAAGAAACATTGTAGACCTGCACCAGGCTGGGGAAGAGTGAATCTTACAATAGGCAAGCAGGTTGGTGTAAATAAATCAATAAACTGTGGGGCAAAAGTTAACTGTAAGGACATTCAAGACCATTGATAATCTCCCTTGATCTGAGGGCTTCTTCACGCAAGATCCTCATCCTGTGGGTTCAAAAAAAGTTGAAAAGGAGGAAAGTCCGTGTTGGCCCAGGGAAGTTAAAGTTATATATTGAAAGAGAGCACTACAGCAAGTGACAGCTGTCCCGTATTACCCGTGTTAAGCAGGCGTGTCGCGTCGCTCGCGGTCTTGTCGCGGCTTCGCGTGGTTCAGGCCACGTGCCCCTTGGCCAGGCCGTGGTGTGATTCCGCGCGTCGTACTGCCGGCTTCTCTGTTGTAGACCTGCACCAGGCTGGGAAGAGTGAATCTACAATAGGCAAGCAGGTTGGTGTAAATAAATCAACTGTGGGAGCAATTGTAAGACATTCAAGACCATTGATAATCTCCCTTGATCTGAGGCTTCACGCAAGATCTCATCCTGTGGGTTCAAAAGTTGAAAGTCCGTGTTGCCCAGCGACAGCCCCAAAACATCACTGCTCTAGAGGAGATCTGCATGGAGGAATGGGCCAAAATACCAGCTACAGTTTGTGCAAACCTGGTGACGACTCACAGGAAACGTTTGACCTCTGTCATTGCCAACAAAGGTTATGTTACAAAGTATTGAATTGAAGTTTTGTTATTTTCCAAATACTTATTAAAGTAGTTAAAGTTTTAGAGCAGAAGTGCGTTATTCCTGCTTACCGGTCATGTGCTAGATTGCTCGTTAGCTCACGTTTGAACTAGAGACTGTTCCTACTTGGTTGATGTGTTTAGAGACTTTTTAAGTTACTTGTTTTTGTGTTTGACTTTGTGCTACTTAATCCTAACAAGCTGTAAATGTTTTGTTTGTGTCTGTCCTATTGTAGGTAGTACTCCTGTGTTTGTCCCTCAATACCTGTATATTCTCTCTAACCTATAACTATATAAACTGGTTCACATTCACTCGTTGAGTCTCTGTCATCCGGCTGATTTTCTGTGTTGTTCATAACATTGTTTTTCAATACATTTTTGGATTCCTTTGGACACCTTTCTTGTGAAAATACCCTTTGTGGTTTTGGTAAGGTCCGGTCAAGGACCATTTCGATCCACGAACGGAATCTTCTTCTTCTTCTTTCAGCTTCTCCCTTTATCAGGGGTCACCACAGCGAGTCAAACGTTTCCACCTCACCCTGTCCTCCACGTCCTCTACTCTCACCCCAACTCCCTGCATATCTTCATTTACCACAACCAAATAACTCCTCTTTGGTCTTCCTCTCTGTCTCTTGCCTGGCAGCTCCATCTCCAACATCCTCCTTCCAATATACCCACTATCCCTCCTCTGCACATGTCCAAACCATCTCAGTCTTCCCTCTCGAATTTTGTCTCCCAATTTTCCAACCTGTGCTGTCCCTCTGATGAACCTCAACATCTTAAGTTCTGCCACCTCCAGCTCTGCTTCCTGTCTCTTTGTCAGTGCCACTGTCTCTAAGCCATACAACAAGGCTGGTCTCACTACTCTCTTATAAATCTTTCCTTTCACTTTTGCTGCGACCCTTTTGTCACACAAACGGAATGCAGTCATTAAATGGAGCACATCTGTATATGGGGTTTGCATGGCCACAGGTTGTGTTGTGTAACCAATCAGTTAATAACAAAGCTGCTAGTTCCACCCCCAAGTAGAATGTAGGCATCAAACTTCAACAAGAAAAGCTGCAACTAGAACATTGTGACCAAACCCCCCACAAAAAACAAAACAAACAAATAGTTAAATAGTTTTCTGGTACCAACATTTCTGATGTGCACATGGGAATTCAGATGTATCATGTCAATTCACCAATCCTGTGTCACCCTTGCACTTCTCAGAGTCGCTGTGTGCATGTCAGAGTCCAATAGCTGAGTGAACCACGAGTTGCCATGCCAACCAAAGTTCCCTCCAGCCGTAGAGAAAGGCACATGTTGCATCACGTGACCCCTGCAGCCATTGGGGTAGATGAAGGAGGAGAGGAATTTACATCTGTGTGTATGGAATACGATATACTCATATCCACTGGAAATAAGATAAATATGCTGTACAGCATTTCTTGCCTTTCTTGTCTTTGTCAAGCCAATGCTTAATGACTATATCGCCATAAATTCTTGACCAGGTGATCTGGTATGCAGTATTATCACAATATCATTAAACAAAAAGATTACCATACAACCCTAAATCAGAAAAAAGTTGGGACAGTATGGACAATGCAAAGAAAAAAATGCAGTGTGTCTTATATTTACTATGACTTCTATTTCTTTGCAGATATTTCGTGTTTTTTTTCTGGTCAACTTCATTTCATCCTGCATTACAGGCCTGCTACACGTCCCAAAAAAAGTTGGGATGGGGGTAACTTAGGTCTAGTAATGAGGTGAAAAAACTAAATAATGATTTAGTTAGTGATTTCAAACAGGTGATGTCAACAGGTCATGATAATCATAATTTGGTACCAAACAGTATCCATGAATGATTGAGTCTCTGAGGAGTAACAATAGGCAGAGGCAGATCTCCAGATCTCTGATCCCTCAGAAGGCACTGCATCAATCAAGAACTGCCATTCATCAATAGCTGACAGAACCACATGGGCAAGGGATTACTTCATCAAACCTTTACCAAGCACTGCAATACAGAGTTACATTCACAAATGCCACTTAAAACGTTACTGTACAAAAAACAAGCCTTATGTTAACCATGTTCTATAACGGCATCGACTTCTCTGGGCTTGGAAGCATCTGGGATGGACCATCACATAGTGGAAATGTTCACTGTGGTCAGACCACTCAGTATTCCAGATCTTTTTTCTGGAAAAAATGGACGCTGTGTGCTCCGGACCAAAGACGACAAGGACCATCCAGTCTGTTATCAGCAACAAGCCCAAAATCCAGGCTCTGTCATAGTTTGGGTGCCCTTTACTGGTCCTTCTAAAAAAAAGTAGCATATTGTGATAAAGTTAATTCTTTTCCGTAATGTAATGATAAAAATTTAACTTTCATATATTTTAGATTCGTTGCACACCAACTGAAATATTTCAAGTCTTTTATTGTTTTAATACTGATGATTTTGGCATACAGCTCATGAAAACCCAAAATTCTCACAAAACTAGCATATTTCATCTGACCAATAAAAGAAAAGTGTTTTTAATACAAAAAAAGTCAACCTTCAGATTATTATGTTCATTTATGCACTCAATACTTGGTCGGGAATCCTTTTGAGAAAATGACTGCTTCAATTGCGGAGTTGGCATGGAGGCAATTCACCGTGGCACTTGCTGAGGGGTTATGGAGGCCCCAGGATGGCTTCGATAGCGGCCTTAAAGCTCCATCCAGAGTGTTGGGTCTGCGTCTCTCAACTTTCTCTTGCACTATCCCAAAGATTCTCATCGGGTTTTTCAGGTTCAGGAGACGTTGGCAGGCCGTTGGAGCACAGTAAAAAACCATGGTCAGTAAGTAAACCATTCCCAGTGGTTTTGGCACGGGTGAGCAGTGCCAGGTCGTGATGAAAAATGAACTCTAATCGCCATTATACAAGCTCTGCAGCAGATGAAAGCATGAAGTGCTCCAAAATTCTGATAGCTAGAGCATTGACCCTGCCCTTGATAAAACACAGTGGACAAACATCAGCACCTGACATGGCACCCCAGACCATCACTGACTGTGGGTACTTGACACTGGACTTCAGACATTTTGGCATTTCCTTCTCCCCAGTCTTCCTCCAGACTCTGGCACCTTTCCGAATGACATGCAAAATTTGCTTGCATCCAAAAAAAGTACTTTGGACCACTGAGCAACAGTCCAGTGCTGCTTCTCTGTAGCAAAGGTCAGGCGCTTCTGCCGCCGTTTCTGGTTCAAAAGTGGCTTGACCTGGGGAATGCGGCACCTGTAGCCCATTTCCTGCACACGCCTGTGCACGGTGGCTCTGGAATCGGCCCTTCTCCACAATCCTCCTCAGGGTCCGGTCACCTCTTCTCATTGTGCAGCGTTTTCTGCCACACTTTTTCCTTCCCACAGACTTCCCACTGAGGTGCCTTGATACAGCACTCTGGGAACAGCCTATTCGTTCAGAAATTTTTTCTGTGTCTTACCCTCTTGCTTGAGGGTGTCAATGATGGCCTTCTGGACAGCAGTCAGGTCGGCAGTCTTACCCATGATTGCGGTTTTGAGTAATGAACCAGGCTGGGAGTTTTCAAAAGCCTCAGGAATCTTTTGCAGGTGTTTAGAGCTAATTCGTTGATTCAGGTGATTAGGTTAATAGCTCGTTTAGAGAACCTTTTCATGATTTGCTAATTTTGTGAGATAGGAATTTTGGGTTTTCATGAGCTGTATGCCAAAATCATCAGTATTAAAACAATAAAAGACTTGAAATATTTCAGTTGGTGTGCAATGAATCTAAAATGTATGAAAGTAAAATTTTTATCATTACATTACGGAAAAGAATTAACTTTATCACAATATGCTAATTTTTTGAGAAGGACCAGTATATTAATGTATTAGAACTTTTAAGATCTCGCTCATGAAACTGAAAGGCGGTTGATTGGACGCTTGCTAAACGGTGCATACGAATACAGATTGGATTTCCATTACCACACATATGCCACTTCCTTTCTTCGTGTTCAATTCCTTGTCTACCAGAGTGACCAAGGGTAGCAGTAGTCCAAACCCATACTACCAGCATTTCTGCCTCAATTCTGTGTCCAAAACTTATTTCATGTGGTAATATTGGGTTATGAACAGTGTTTACAGGCTGTAGAAACCTAAAATGAATTTGTGCTTAGTTGCAGTTGGTACCAAAATTGTTTACAGACTTTCAGTACCGTTTTGGGCCGATTATTAAATGTTTTTTTTCTCTTCCACCAATTTGTCTTTAGAATTATGAACAAAAGGTCAAAAACAGCTGGTCACCTCTCTAACCTTCCATATGCTATTTAACATATAGGATACCTATACCATCACTGTAATTATTTATCACCCACCTGAGTGAAACAAAAATTGCGTCTGGTCTGCCAACCCATATGGCAATGTATTTTTGGCCCATTCTGTGCCCGTTATGTCATACAGCATAAGATGTGGGTACCATTAGGGTATGAGAAAGTGTTTTATAGGACTGTCACAACATCATACAGATTTTATTTTTGTTGTGCTGCAGTAGGTCAACGTGCTTATAGAATGGAAGAATACTTTGAACTGCAATGTTGGTAAAATACTTGAATTACTGCAGAGTGGACTAGAAACAGGTATTTTGCAGAGTGAACTGCTTGTGGCAGCAGTTTCCACACATCAAGGATACACAGACGGGGTCCCACTGGGGACACAAACTGGGGAAAATGTTCTTAGAGCTTTGGAAAGGCTATGGAACCCACACAACCAATAACAGTTCCACAGGATCCAGAGTTGATGCTGAGTGGTGTATTTAACTCATTGTTTGAGCCGCTAGATACAGTGGAAGCTTGGAATTTGAACGCCTAATCACTCGAACAACTCAGACATTGAATGGCTGATTTTAATTTAGATTTGTTTTTGCCCAAATTCCAAACAAAAATTTTGACTTTGAAACATGGTCACCTTAAATAGAAAACTCAATGGTGCGAGCTTCCTAACAGGATGCACATAATGCGCCAATACGGTACGCCAATCCCCATAAAACGCAAAAGAAGAAGAACAACAACTAGAGTGTGATCATAGAAATATTATGTAAATTATATTATATTAGTATATTATGTATATTTATACCACAGTTAGTTCCGACCCCCGCAATCTGATTGGCCGAGAGACGATTTTCCCGCGACTTTACTGACGATAACAGCACTCTGACTGACGCTCTATAAGTATTACTCCTCAGCATAAACACGTAACCTAGCAACGACACCCGCCCTAAAAAGCAGCCGAGTTATAATGACACAAGTAAAACACTGCTGAAATCAAAGCTATAATTAGTTCATAAAATCTATTTAAATTTGGAAGACAAAGCTATTAATGACCAACCTGAGCCAAAGGTGTATCACCTTTAAGATTTGGAAGCGCTGGAAAAGCAAAACAAAGTCACTACTCCCAGGCGATTCACAGCTCGAATGAAGAGCAACGAGACTGGAGATCAGTTTGAGTCCCATCAACAAAAATGAACTGAATCAGCTTCATCCCTCACAAAGACGTCGTTTGCTGGAGTTAAACTCGGCGTCTTTAATATAATTAAATACCATCCGCGCCTGATCAGAGCTTCATATGACACGTATTGCTATGTTAGCAGTAAGTCCAGCTCTTAACCCAGAGAAGCTGCTGATGCCTCTATCAGTCTGCCGTTACATTTCTGACTGATAGGATTAACAAGAGCGTCATCATACACATTTATAATCACTAATCAAACGGGATCCTAGACTTTGGTTAGAACACCGGGATCTCACTCTGATTTGCTTTCAGTCGGTAGAACATTTACATTTACAGCATTTAGCAGACACCCTTATCCAGAGCAACTTACAATTATTACAGTCCAAACAATTGTGGGTTAAGGGCCTTGCTCAAGGAGCCAACAGTGACAGCTTGGCAGAAGAGGGATTTGAACCCTTGACCTTCTGGTCCATAGTCCAGTACCTTACCCGCTAGGCTACCACAGTCCCAAATAAAATGGGTGGGGTGGGGATCCAGAACAGTGGATCTGAGTAACAGCATGCCTTATAAACCCCACCCATTTTATTTGCTGAATGTAAATAAACGTTCTTTTAATAAATTAAAACTTACCAATCGATATATTTGTGTTTATTGTCTGTATAATAAAAAGTTATTGGTCATTCTGTTCTTCGACTTTAATGACTGAAAAGCTTAGCCGCGGGGTAACGACAGAATGGAGCTATTTTACCTCGCGGAAAGCTCATAAACAAATCATTTTTTCTGTCGTCTTTGTCTTAAAATCTAACAATAAATATGGAAATGGAATATAAATATGGCGATAATAGAACTGTGGTATAGTTGCGTAATTACACTCGAACCCAGTGCTTTAACGTGAGCTATGAGATATCTCATGTTAAAGCACTCCCTCTTGTGTATATTGCTAAATATAATATATCAGTCCACGGTATGTGATTTGAGTCACCCATTTCATCTTCAATTGAGCAAGCCTAGGCGACCAGTGGCAAGGAAAAACGCCCTAGTTCTAGGAAGAGAAACTTGGGAGGACCAAGACTCAAAAAGGGGACCCAACCTCCTGGGCGGACGTAGATGATTAAATTAAGAGCGAACCTAAGTCTGAGTGAAAAGGCGGGAAGGGAGAAGGGAAGGAGTATGCACCAGGCAGATTAAGTGGACAAGGAAAGGGTATTATGTTATGATGATAAATCTAAGAGCGAAACTAAAGTCATGGAGTCATGAAAGACGTGCATATAATGAACTATATATAAGTAATTGTATCAGTGATGGCCCACCACAAAGAAAGAAACTGCATCACTGATGGATCATCAGTGCAGTGTTGCCAAGTTAGCAATTTTATCCTTATATTAGTTATTTTTAAAAAAGCAAGCAAATCTAACAACTTTCTGTACATACCGTAGCTACTTCCCATAGAAGACAATTGGCAAAACTGCCCATGAGTGAGAGGCACAGCTCACAAACATCACGAGGTCTTGAAGAAGAAATAAAGTTCCACTTTATTTTCACTTATTTCATGTCTTTATGTTTCACTTATTTCATGTATTTATTGATTATTGTTATTATATACATTGTTTTGATTAAAAACAATCATTTGAGGATCAGAAACGGATTAATCCTGTTTATATTACTTCTTATGGGGAAATTTGATTCCGACTTTGAACAAATCAGAGTTCGAACGGCCTTCTGGGACAAATTAAGTTTGAATTCCGAGGTTCCACTACCTACACCAAAAAATGAACAAGTAATTTCAAAAAATTGACTGTTTATGAGGAATATGATGTCATAGCTGTCATCACCTCTACAACCTTGTGACTTTAAGCAGTTGTTCCCAAACGTTTGCTGCAGAGCCCCCCTTTTAAAGATAAGAATATTTTTAATCTCCCCGCCTTGTGTCCAAACTACACTGGAATTCGTTTCAAACATTGTAATTCATACAAAACTGCGACTTCATATTGAACAAAACAAAATAAAGTGACAAATCACCTTTACAGTGCAATTATTACAAGTGAAATGCATTATGTATTTTATGTTTTTACGTTGTAACAGCAGTGCTCAAACATGCCTCATTCATTTGCCTTGCTGAAGCCACACTTAGGGAACCACTGACCTAAAGGGGACTGTAAATGTCACCCCGTCCATTGGTTAATTCACCACCTTCATGACCAAGTCAGGGTTGGCAATATGACGATATTTTATCATATTGTGATACATTGTGTTATTGTGATAAACGATATGCTTTACTGAGCAGATCGAGAATATCGTCAGTGCTTAATAAATACTGAAAGACTGTTTCATTGTAAAGAGGGTAATTACTCCTGTTGAACTGGATGAAGTGCAGCAGCACTTGACTAAGTATGGGATAATATTTGAATAGCAGAGACAGTGGCACTGACAAAGAGACAGGAAGCAGAGCTGGAGGTGGCAGAACTTAACATGTTGAGGTTCTCTTTAGGATTGTCTAGGGTGGACAGGATTAGGAATGAGATCATCAGAGGGACAGCACAGGTTGGAAAATTGGGAGACAAAATTCGAGAGGGAAGACTGAGATGGTTTGGACATGTGCAGAGGAGGGATAGTGGATATATTGGTAGGAGGATGTTGGAGATGGAGCTGCCAGGCAAGAGACGGAGAGGAAGACCAAAGAGAAGTTATATGGTTGTGGTGAATGAAGATATGCAGGGAGTTGGGGTGAGAGTAGAGGATGTGGAGGACAGGATGAGGTGGAAACGTTTAACTCATTCTGAAATGAATGAATCATTGATTACTTCCAACTGAATATCAAGTTTCACTAGCAAATAGTTCATGGTCCAGAAAGAAAATGTGTTGTGATTTCCATTTCACGTTGCCTCTAAAATAATCTGACATCCTGTGTGTGTGTGTGTGAGTGAGTGGTAGAGAGACCAGGCCGAGATTTCTAAAAGGTCAGATGACACACAAAGACCAATTTACTTTGTGATATCTCTCTCGCCCTTCTATTTACCTTGTCTTCACTATTTACCTTGCTTCATGCTGTCTACACAATGTGTGTGTGTGTGTGTGTGTTGTGACAGTCATTCGTCACCATGGTGGAGGGACACTGCGTGACAAATATTGGCCAGTGACTGGATCAAATGTCAACACCACGCCGCCACACGGCCAATCTGTTACAAGACAAGCATGACGTTTCAGTTTGTGTGTGTGTGTGTGTGTGTGTGTGTGTGTATGGCTAATTACATACACCGATGTCTGTGAGTGTGCTTCAAGGTGCCTGACCAGTAAATCCTGGTCTCAGCTCTGCACAAGGATCTGTTTATGGAATTTTAAAATTGGAATTAAAATTAAAATTACTTCCTGAAGTACGTTCTGCTACAAACCTGCTCCTGTGTCAGCCCCTTGGTATATAACTGATGGCATGTGGGGTATGTGCTGCTGTTAAGACCTCAGCTCCATGTGACCCTGAATTGGATTAATGACCTTAATTGAATTGAATGAATGAATGAATGTCTTTCTGGAATAAATCAATGGACATTTAGGCAACCACTGAGTAGAATACGACCATTTCCATACAGTTATGGACCACGTCACCACAGTGTGAGCCATTCCACCCAATGGGTGCCATTTCCGTCCCCAGGACATTACGTGAATAGATTAATATAAATGAATACAAAAACTGTAAGATACATAATTGAAAACATTAATATAAACTACCTACACTGAAAATAGCATGTGCTAGCTGACCCTGGTCTCTAATAGTTACATTTCACAATGAAATATAATAATTACCATATCCCATCTATGGCTTAAATACTTTTTTATAAGAACTCCATATTAATTTAATTTAAAATACATATTTTGTCATGTCCCCGGGTTTTCATTCAGTCCTGTTACCCTAACATATTCCCACTTCTGGAAATTATACCACAAGTCACATGTTCAATAAGAAGTTCCCCTGGATCTTCTGAAGACCATGTGACGACCATACCAGGTTCTATCTCATTTTCCAGTATAGTTAAGGATATTGTAACTATGACTGAGATGGTTGATCTCAACTTACTATCCTGTTAGAAAATTATTTTTCGATGTTATTTGTTTATTGTAAAAATGCAATAGTGCTCAGTGCCCTAATGCTATTGGTATGGGTGCCAGGTCGTTACATTTTATACATTTGCTAATTCTGTGCTAAAAACTCATATAAAGAGTAACAGGACTGTGTAACGGCAACAGGAGAAACCATGTAAAAATAAACCAAATTTGCCTGAGATTGACCAAGACTCATTATGAGGTTTAGTTAAGAGTTACAACAGTGGAATGTCTTATGTATTTATACATGGGTCGCTGTGAAAAACAACAAAGCTGGCCTTCATCAGGCCAACTGCAGCTAATCTAGTTTACAAGACCCTAAAGGCAGAGCAAGCCCCTATTTCACTATCTATTAACTATTAAGAGAACAGGTCAACTGAAATAACGGGTGATGTTGCCAGAGAGAAAAGATCTGGAATGCAAA
>JAJAGP010007201.1:0-15102 GCA_025084515.1 Ancistrus triradiatus | reverse complement strand
GGGCCAATGACCGTAACTCAGTCAGTTTTCGTCCTACGGCCATAAAATTAGGCTGGCTTGGTCCCGGGTGAAATCTGAGGTGACATGTCATGCCCATGAGGCCCCTGTCGACCCCGGCAGGGCACTGGGGCCCCTGGCGGGCCAATGACCGTAACTCAGTCAGTTTTCGACCTACGGCCCCAAAATCCGGCAGGCTTGGTCCCGGGTTCAATCTCACGTGACTTGTCATGCCCATGGGGCCTATGAGGACCATGGCTGGGCACTGGGGCTCCTAACGGTGCCAATGACCGTAACTCAGTCAGTTTTCGACCTACGGCCACCAAATTTGGCAGGCTTGGTCCCGGGTTCAATCTGAGGTAACGTCATACCCTGAGGTGACTACAATGACTACAATGGTCGAATGGCTTTCGACTTACATACTCGGTCCCTGATGCATGTCGCCGGGGGCACGCACCGTCGCAACACACTCGCAGTTTCTGCACGAACTGCATTTCCTAGTTATTTTTATTCCACCTGATTTTCTGCGTGCATCTCCTCCTACAGTTTTTGAGATATCGACACGAGACAAACACCAAAATGTTCGACATGTTCGGGAGAAGTGTGCTTGTCGATAGTGAAGAGAAATGTTGTTTCATTCGCACGCTACACTCGCATTTCTGCAAGTCCTGTTCACTTGAATGGGATATTTTTTAAAACTGTCGTAACTCGGTTAATTTTTGAGCTGCAAACACGAAACTCGGCATGGTCGGACCTGGTCTCACCGAGACCCATCATCTCAAGTTTCGGACAGATATCTTTCTTTGCTCACTTTCTGTCACTCTTTAAAAATCACTCCATTCATTGAATATGGCAGAAGATAGAGTGTGCACTCTAGATTTCAAGGAAAATTGATTAATTCACTTTTTCACTGAAAAAACCTCTCTAACATCCTGATACTTTCACCTAGAAACTCCATTTAAACTGCAAATGGTAGAGAAACTTCGCCTTCATAATTCATCAAAAGATTGCCTTGCTAAACAAATTATTTTTCGAGCTATGACGATTTGTTCGGGACTAAGGACTAAAACTTCCCTCATTGACAGCCATGTTAATTTTCAGAACTCCGAGGAGGCTTTTTCCAAAGTTTCATTTGTGTTCAACCTGTCATAACTTTGAGGCTTTTTTGTCAATACACACCATTTTATATCGTAGTGATCAGCAAGGGGTCCTCTCTGACACAAATGTAGCAAACCTAAGACTACACTTTAATTGGATTAATTTTAATTAAACTTTATTAATTAAAATTATATTAATTTATTAATTAATTAAGACAAAGGGGCACCATCAGATCAGTTTATTTTGAATATAAATAATTTACTGCTAGATCTGGAGAACCAGTTAAAGGGAACAACAAACTTGATCAGTCTAAGTCTGAATCGTGAATTCAAAGTATATTTCTCAACCTTATTGAATGAAACTCTCTCAAACCACGAGGTAAGTTCAAAAGCATATAACAAGTTTATTAACTACACATAAGGCAATACCAACAGACTATCTGATGTAATAACATAGGTATCACAGATTTGCAATCATAAATTGACGGTAACCATGTATATCTCACAATATAGAAAACAGGGAATAGTGGCAAGCGTACATATCACAGTAAATAAGATCAGAAACCAAAATGACTCTAGGTGCAACTCAGCAGTTGAAATATATCTATCACTAGGAAGCATTATAGACTAGTTGCATGGCAGTGACTTACTAGTGAAACAAATTATGCTGGTTCAGAACCGTATGGTGGAAACTACTTAGATGTAGGTAAGTCTATGTCGAAGCGTGGTATTAGATTAATCGCAAGATTCAACAATCCGGGACCCAGGTAAGACACACCAAAGCGGTACTACCTGCCTCTTTGCGGGCTCACTCGAAGAAGATGGAACGGAGCCGGGCTTCAGCCTGTCGTCCGAGATTGCATGGAGGAACGGCAGCAGTCTCTCTTCCGGTTGGACCGCGGCGGTTCGGTGGAACTCGTGATGATCGGCTACCCGCCTTCGACTCGTGGAGCCACAGATGTGTTGAGGGCCTCGCTTCGGCTCGGCTTCTTCCCTGCATTGGTGGTCCGGGGTCTACCAGATCTAGTCTTGCGAACTTATAACTCAGATTTCCACCCTGGCTAGCGGTGAAGGTAGAGTTACAGCGTGCGAGTACCACGTGCTTCAACAGACTTAGCCGAGACTATTTTAACTATTTTCTAATTCGGCGATACCGAATTTCTAAGATTGCTGGATACAAAGAACTTAGCGTAAGATAAACAAGAAACAAAAACTTAAACTCTAAGCACAAAAACTAAAGATGCTAGCAAAAGAAAGCTTGAGCATTTCAGGAACAAAAGAAATAGCAAGAGTGTTGTTGGCTTGGCTCAACGTTTTGTACCTTCCGGCTGCAGACAGGGCAACCGGGGTTCGTCCTAGACTTAGCCAGTGAGAGGTTGATTCGTCATTAAATCCCTCCTTTCGTGGATGTGTCTGCTAATTTCACAATAGGTCGGTAGGTGTCGCTACAGACCACAACTTGGAGTAATATTTTCCTACATACCGAGGACGTATAACAGCGTCACCAAGAAAGAATGAAAATCCTCACAGTTACAAGTTTGGTTGAGGTATCTCGAATCTATAAACTAGGACATCATTAAGTCATTCTAAACTACAATACATGCATTCACTATACTAAACAATAACACGATTAATATAAGAGGTAGGAAACGGTACATTGTAAATAACTTCACGTTCGTTCTTTTATAAGTATGAACACGTATTAAAAACCCGAGCGATCAATACACATAGGCAAAAGCTGTTATTTCTAATAATCAACCGGGATCACTTTAAGTATCGAAAAACAAGAGAAAGATTATTATACTAAGACATTGACCGAGTAGACATGAAGATGCATGTGTATGTATAATATATAATTATATGTGTGGATATGGCACAATATCCTTGATCCGTTCTTTGCATGAATCATCCAAATGCATATGGGCTCATTTGGACTCATTATGATGCCAATGTCATTTGTTATGTAATAAAAAGATTTCGATGAAGGTAATCTGTGGGGGTGGGGGGTGGGGGGGGGTACGGTTATCACGCTACACAAACTTTTCAAATAATTGATTGGTTAAATATTTTTGGAGTTATGATCATTTGATTGAGAGGTCCAAAATCGCTTGAAACTGAGATTTTAGGGATGTTTATTAATTCACTTTTTCACTGAACAAACGTGTCTAAAATCATTATACTTTCATCTAGAAACTCCATTTAAACTTCAAATGGTAGAGATACTTCCCCTTAATGACACGTCAAAGTATCTCGTCGTTTAACAAATTATTTTTCGAGTTATGATGATTTGTTCTGGACTAGGTATTGATTTTCCTCCCATTGACCCCCATTATAATTGCCTCAACTCTGATTTGGCATTTTCTAAATTTTCCTGTGTTTTTAACTTGTCATAACTCTGACATTTTCTCATCAATTCACTATCTTATGTCATAGCGATCAGCAAGGGGTCCTCTCCCACACAAGCTTTTCAGATAAGTGATTGGTTAATTAATTTTGGAGTTATGACCGTTTGTTTGTGAGGTCTGACACAGAGATTTTACATGAAACATATGACTGTCTGGATTTGAAATGTAACTGTCATTTTCTCTCTCCCTGTCTCTCTCACACACATGCACATGCAGGCTACGCCCACACACAGAGCATCTGTCATTCTCACGGAATGGCTTGGATCAGCTCTTCTGACACCTATTAGGGCCATTGTTTGCATAGTAACACAGAGGGCACAGAGGTACCTGGCAGGACAGTTTTCGTCCTACAGCCATGAAATTTGGCAGGTTTGGTCCCGGGTGCAATCTGAGGTGACATGTGATGCCCATGGGACCCCTGTGGACCCTGGCTGGGTACTGGGGCCCCTTGCGGGCCAATGACTGCAACTCAGTCAGTTTTCGACCTATTACCACAAAATTCAGCAGGCTTGGTCCCGGGTGCAATCTGAGGTGACATGTGACACCCATAAGGCCCCAGAGAACCCCGGCTGAGCACTGGGGCCTCTGGTGGGCCAATGTCCGTAACTCAGTCAGTTTTCAACCTATGGCCACAAAATTTGGCAGGGTTAATTACGGGTGCAATCTGAGGTGACCTGTGGGGCCCATGAGGCCCATGAGGACCCCGACTGGGCACTGGGGCCCCTGGCGGGCCAATGACTGTAACTCAGTCAGTTATTGACCTATGGCCACGAAATTCGGCAGACTTGGTCTCGGGTCAAATCTGAAATGACATGTCGTGAACATGGATCCCCTGACGGCCCTGGCTGGGCAGCAGGGCAGCTGCCAGGTCATTGACCGTGACTCAATCGGTTTTCGACCTACGGCCGTGAAATTCGGCAGGCTTGGTCCCGGGTGCAATCTGAGGTAACATGTCATGCCCCTGGGGTTCCTGAGGGCCCATGATCAGCACTGGGGCCCCTGGCAGGTCATTGACCATAACTCAGTTGATTTTCAATGTACAGCGACGAAATTCGGCAGGCTTGATACTGGGTGCAATCTGAGATGACATGTCATGCTTTTGCTGTCGTTGAGGTCCCCGACGGGTCACTGGTGCCTTTGGAAGGTCATTGAATGTAACTCAGTTTTAGACCTAACGTTTTGTAGTTCAGCATGCTTGGTCCCGTGTGCACCCGGGAGGGTGAGGTGACTACAATGACTACAGTCGGCTTTCGACCTACATACCCTGATGCATGTCGCAGGGGCACGCACCGCTGCAACATGCTCTCAGTTTCTGCAGGAACTGCACTTTCTAGTTACAGACTGTAGTCCATCTGCTTCTCTACCTACATTGAGAGTCTCCTTTAATCTGTTCTCTAATGATCAAAACTCCTCATAGATCAGGTACTATTCGGGTGGTGGATCATTCTCAGTACTGCAGTGACACTGATGTGTTGTTTTGGTGTGTTGTGCTGGTATGAGTGGATCAGACAACATTACTGTTGACTTTTAAACCCTGTATTCACTTACTGTCCACTTTATTAGGGACATTGACATTATTGCTCCAGCTTGTATATGTCAAGCCAGAGACAGCAACTCATCTGTTGTTGCACAGTTTGTGTTAATCATGCTCTAATCCTTCATCAGTGCTCACAGGACGCTGCCTACAAGATGCTAGTCGCTGGACATTTTTGGTTTGTGGACTGTTGTCAATCCAGCAGTGACACTGAGGTGTTAATCGCACCAGCGCAATATACACCAAGACACCACCCCATCAGTGGATCATTCTCAGTGCTGAGAATGATCCACCAGCCAAATAGTACCTGAACTGTGCTGGTGCTGGTCCTGAACATTAGAGAATTCAGCAAAGGGGCATGATAAAGTACCTGGACAATATAGTAGACAGTGCAATGCTAGCTCAACATTTTAAAACCATCTGTCTCATTAACCTGGTCCCCCACTTACAACTAGACAATAATGTTCACAACCAAATGTCTTTTGTTCAATTTAAAGAGTATTTATTTTTTTGAAATCTTGCCAAGCATTTGGTGGTTTGGCTATAATACCATCAAAGTTGAGGTTTCTATGATCAAGATAGACTAGAAATAATCTTAATATATACCTGAAAATACAACCCTAGATTGTGTGAGTAATCACTGAAAGTTCTTAAGCAATACTGCAAATTTGGAAAGTGGAAGACAATTTTAAGGTGGCTTTTTAACAGCTTTTACAACCAACATCTGCAGAGAGAGGTAACTGGTCTGCGCAGTAATGAGTGGAAGAAGAAATCTGTGGAAGAAGAACCACCAACAACTGACAATAAGAAGTATGAGAGATAACAATATACAGTACTTTTCAAGCACTGTATAATAAATGTACCATATTTTTCGGACCATAAGGCGCACTTAAAATCCTTTAATTTTCTCAAAAATCGACAGGGCGCCTTTAAATGTGGTGCGTCTAATGTATGAATTAATTCTGGTTGAGCCTTCTGACCTAGAACCGATTGTAGATGGTACACGGCGCTCATAAATCTGTCAAAATGTTTTAGCACGGTCTTCGTAGGTTACGAAGCTCATGGACACCGTAGTCAGGAAACATCGCGGAGTAATACGATCTGTGCTTCAACGTTAGGGTACGTGCATTCATTCATTCATTTTCAAAGCGGATTTCAAACTCCACGCTATCAGTCACGCAGTACAACATGGACATAGAGCAGCTGCAAGAGAATTCAACATTAACGAATCAATGATATGGAATTGGAGGAAGCAAGAAGACGCCCTGCGCCAGGTAAAGACCAAACTGAGCTTCCGATGGAACTTAAGAGTTTTGTTTCATTTAATGCATCTTATAACCCGGTGCGCTTTATGTATGAAAATAGATCCATTAGCAGTCGATCATTGATATCGCGACTTATAACCTGGTGCGCTTTATAGCCCGGAAAATACGGTAGTATTGGTAAGTCAAGGCAACAATAAGCCCACAGACAGCAGAGGTAACAACAGTGCTTCAAATACTGAACTTCTTTAAGTAGTCAAACCAATGTAAAGAAAGTCTGCTGACAGTAAAGGCCTTCACATACAGACTGCGATTTTACGCAATTAAAAAAAAAAAAACAGAAGATTTTTTTACGTACCTGGGACCTTTACACCAAGTACGATGCTTTTGTCTAAACACTCTGAAAACACCCTGTACACTTTTGCTTTCTTTAATGTGCCTGCTACAAATGTGTTGGAGATTTCACTTTTTTTCTTTTTCACATCAACCTAAAAAAATATATAAAAGAAGCCACAAGTGAAGTGCAGGAAGCTGTAGTTTGGGGTTTTTTGTGATCATGAACAGATTAGAATGCACTTAGATTTACATTTACAGTATTTAGCAGATGCCCTTGTCCAGAGCGATTTCCAATTAATACAATCTTACAAGCAATTGTGGGTTACAGGTCTTGCTCAAGGACCCAACAGTGGCAACTTGTCAGAGGTGAGATTTGAACCCTGGACCTTAACCGCTAGGCTACCACAGTCCACTTAGATAAATAAAATAAAAAAACCTGTTCCATCCAGTCACTGTGAGGTTTATCACCATCATTCAACCAGATCTTTTCTTTAATATCCATGTTGTTAGAGTCAGCATGTTGCTCGTCCTATAAGCTTTTGTGCTCTGCAAGTAGCAGGATGAGCTATTCTGCCTGGCAACAGAGCTCTGATTCATCAGCCTGATTTTAACGAACAGACTCCGATCAAATATTTTTATGCAGCATTGCAGTCTGTCAGTTTCGGACTCGGTACGAAGGACGCATTAATATACGTGTGTTCTTTTTCAAAACTTGATGTGCGTTTTCAGGCCCCTAAAAATCGGACTCGGTGTGAAAAGGCCTTAACTCAGCTATAATTCAGTAGCATAACGGTTTTAACGATAGCCCATATCCAACTGTTTATCCACGCAGCTCACATGGCAGATTACGATTAAGCAGGCCTCTTACATCGGAAAAATCAGTGTATTAAAAATATGCTGTTATCAAGCCATGCATGACTGCATATTAAAATTTTGTGATTAAAAATGTAAGCCAACTGATGTTATTAACAGGAACCAAGTCAAACTGTTTAAAATAGAGATCGCTATCTTGCTGCGCAGCATGCTGTTCGGCGGCAACAAAATAACAGGAATACAATTAACTGCTTTCATACAAGGTTTTGTTGGCAATAAAAGATGCACATCTAACATCAATGAGAATCCGTTCATTTTATATTACGGTATCTTACCTGAGAAAACGTCCTGAAGGTTTTCGCAGTCAGGAGCAAAACATGGCTGAATTCACCGCGAAAAGGCTCATACAGGAAGTGACTTGCCTCTTTTATCAGAATTTTTTTACGTACTCCAGAGAGTTAGATGAACTTAAATTTGACCAAATGTTGACACAACTAATAAATATACTATCATTGAACGTTTTTATTTGAGTTCAGAGCATAGTAGTTTTAGAGGCGCGCATCCAGACATTAGAGAAGGCTAGCTCAGCTCCTAGCTTAGCAGATCTGGATGCCACAGGAGAAGTTAGAGCCCTGGCAGAGTCCTCGCAGCAGGGCAAGTGGGTGACGGTTCGGCAACGTAGTCGTAAGGCTAGTCCACGAGAGCACCACTCTTTACCTGTTCACGTGTCCAACAGGTTTGCCCTCCTCAGTGAAACACCCACTGAGCAGCCTGTTGAAAGAGCTCTGGTCATAGGTGACTCTATTTTACGACACGTGAAACTTGCTACCCCTTTAGCAACACCAGCAGCTACAGTTCTCTGTATCCCCGGAGCCAGAGTGCCGGACATTGTAACGAGTCTTAGTGAACTCGAGAGCCACAGATTCTCTAGGATTAGTTATTATGTAGGGGCTAATGATATATGCCTTCGTCAGTCAGAGGTTACTAAGGCTAATTTTGTACAGGTGGTTAGTGTGGCGAAGGCGATGTCCAATGCTGTAGTGTGCTCTGGCCCCATCCCAATGCGGCGAGGTGACCAAGCCTACAGCAGGTTATGGTCGCTGAACTGCTGGCTCTCCAAGTGGTGATCTGAAAACAACGTGGGCTATATAGACAACTGGACAGCCTTTGAGGGTAAGCCTGGCCATTTAGGATGGAACGGTGTCCATCCCACTCGGGAGGGTGCTGCTCTCATTTCCTGAAACATTGCCCATAGTCTTATGGCCCAGTTTGTTAGGGGCTGACTATCCAGAGCAGGGGTCAGGCAGCAGACAGACCAGCTTAACCAACTGTCTGCTGGTAGCCATGCACCGTCACCCAGAACCCACATTATTGAAATTGTGTCTGTTACCCGCATCTGTCCTAAACGTAAACGCTCTCAAAAAGTCTGTTTATATAACCTCATTAGTATAAACACAGATAGCTCCCAAAGAAATAACAACCTTAGACTAAAGTTAGGATTACTTAACATTAGTTCACTTACAAACAAAGCAGTAATTGTAAATTAAATAATCCCTGATAAACGCTTACACGCTCTCTGTCTCACTGAGACTTGGATTAGACCTGATGAATATTTAGCCTTAAATGAAGCCTCACCTCCTGGATACAGTCATGCTAATCGCCCTTGTCCTAATGGTCGGGGGGGAGGCATAGTCACAATTTTTGACAAAGAGCTAAGTGTTACAACTTTACAAGGCTAATTCTGTTGAAATACTGATTCTTAATGTGACTGATCCATCGTTATGGAAGTCAAAACCACACTCTCTTCAGCTTATCACTATTTACCGTCCTCCTGGTCCCTATTCAGAATTTCTTCAGGAATTTGCTAACTTTCTTTCCTGCTTACTACTGTCAACAGATAAGGCTTTAATTGTAGGTGATTTCAATATTCACTTTGACAATGAGCAGGATCCACTTAGAATTGCTTTCGAGTCCATCTTAGAATCCATGGGTATCACTGAGAATGTGAGGGGACCACTCCATCGCTGTAATCATACTTTAGATCTAATATTAACATTTGGTATCAATATAGACAACATTGATGTTTTCCCGCAAAGTGATTCGATTTCAGATCACTATCTTTTAGTATTTGAGCTATCTCTAATAAATAAAATCCTTCTGCCTCGTTATCACACCAAGCGCACTATCACATCTGCTACTCCAGCTGTGTGTATTAAAAACCTACCAGACTTGAAATTTAATACACCAAGAGATCAATCATCTTGAGTGTGTAATGACCAATTGGAATGTGTGCTTCGCTCAACCCTGGACACGATTGCTCCTGCTAGGGTGAAACACATTAGGGAAAAATGGCTAGCACCATGGTATAATGACCACACCCGTACCTTAAAGCAAAGAACACGGCATCTAGAGCACAAGTGGCACATAGTAAATTGGAGGTTTAATATTGCTTGGAGGGACAGCACGACAGAGTATGAGCATGCCCTTACTAAAGCTAAGGCTGCAAACTTCTCCTCAATCATAGAGAAAAATAAGAATAATCCAAGATTTCTCTTTAATACTGTCTCCAAATGAACAAAAAACCCTACAGGAAGTGATTCTCCCGTTCTGTGTAATTTTAACAGTAATGATTTCATGACTTTCTTTAATAGTAAGAGAGAAAACATTAGGCATCAAACTCGATGCTCCTCACAACACCAAACTATTCAGCAACCTTCCAGATGCAGCCCTAATGAAGACAACTGTTCAATTAGCTGTAAATCAAGATTAGAATCTTTTACCCCAATTACTAATACTGAACTATCCGCACTGATCAGCTCATCTAAGTCATCAACATGTTTGTTAGATCCAATTCCTACACGTTTACTCAAACAAGTAATACCTAGTATTATAGAACCACTGTTAGTTCTTTTAAATTCATCCCTTACCTTTGGTTATGTGCCCAAATCCTTTAAGTCTGCTGTTATCAAACCACTGATTAAAAAAGCCAATCTTGACCCTTGTGTGATATCTAATTACAGACCAATTTCAAATCTACCGTTTCTGTCCAAAATCTTAGAAAAAGCCGTTCATCAGCAGCTCTGCAGTTACCTCCAAAGGAATGATATTTATGAAACATTTCAGTCTGGCTTCAGGCCCCATCATAGTACTGAAACAGCATTAATTAGGGTACTAAATGACTTGTTAATGTCCGCAGATAAGGGATGTGTTTCTTTTCTTGTTCTGTTAGATTTAAGTGCAGCATTTGACACTATAGATCATGATGTTTTACTAAACAGACTAGAAAATACTGTAGGTGTTAAGGGATTGGCACTTTCTTGGTTTAAATCCTACTTAACCGACCGGTACCAGTTTGTTCATGTAAATAATCTACGCTCTAAGCTCTCAGAAGTGATGTATGGTGTGCCTCAGTGTCAGTGCTTGGCCCGCTTTTATTTTCTCTGTATATGCTGCCACTAGGCTCAATTATTCGTAAACATGGCATTAGTTTCCACTGCTATGCAGATGACACACAGCTGTACATATCAGCCAAACCTAATGACGGCCTTACAATCAACAAAATTGAGGACTGTGTAAAGGAAATAATAGATTGGATGTCATTTAATTTTCTCTTATTTAACTCAGATAAAACTGAGGTTTTATTAGTGGGCTGTGAGAGACAGGTTGGCTACATCTATCCTAAATCTAGATGGCTGTCCATTACTGCCCAGTCCATCTGTAAAAAACTTAGGTGTCACATTTGATTCAGATCTCTCCTTTGATGCGCACATTAGCAATATCACTCGAATTGCTTTCTTTCAATTACGCAATATCGCTAAACTTAGAAATATCCTCTCTTTTAATGATGTGGAGAAACTGGTTCATGCATTTATAACCTCATGGTTGGATTACTGAAACGCCTTACTTACTGGATGCTCTAGTAAATCTATAAATAAACTTCAATTAGTTCAGAATGTAGCCGCCTGCTGCTCGAACGAGAAAATTTGATCATATCACTCCTGTTTTATCATCACTACACTGGTTACCAGTTAAATTCAGCATTGATTACAAAATACTTCTTATAACTTATAAAGCTCTACATGGCCTGGCCCCACATTATCTGAGTGAACTCTTAGAGTCTTACAATCCAGAACGTCTACTTCGTTCACAGGGTGCAAGATTTCTTTTAGTTCCTAGAATTAAAAAAGTCACAGCAGGGGGAAAGGATTTCTCATACATGGCCCCCCAAATATGGAATAAACCTCACACTTTCGTTTGAGACTCAGACACTCTCCAAAATTTTAAGTCTAGGCTAAAGACATACATATTTACACAGGCTTTTGACTAGATTTAGACCGGGATGCATGGCTCGGGTCACTGGGGCCGGAGTCTGGAGTCATGTTTGGCCTGCCTGCCTTTAGCGGGGAGTGTTGGGTGGGCGGTCTGGCTGTACTGGGCTTCAGTCCTCTTGATCTTGACTTGTGCATCCTTGCCTTAGATGAAGGGCAGAGTTGGGGGTTCATAATCAAAGAGTCTTATGGTGATCAGAGACGTTGGATTGCTTTCTTCTGGCCTTCCCCCCGTGGGGTTTTGCCAATGTCTCTGTGATCCCTCTTGGCTGTGTTTCCTTACCAGGTCTCCTCTTTCTAGCAATGATGAATATTAGCTAATGCTGCCGGGGTCGCATGCTACACTTGGCATCAGTGATTTGACATGGCATCAGTGGATTGTTAATAGACACTGTGCTCTTAACAATAAACTAATTACATTTCTGGTTCTCTCGAGCTGGTGTTCGGCAGTTTCAAGCCCCACAATGAGTGTTCATTGATGGAGCTCCACTCCAAGCTGCTTCCGTCATCAGGTTTCAGCTACATCCTACCCGGGGCCACTTAATGCGATGTGCATTACTTCACATTTTATTTGAACTTGACTCCATGACTTTAGTTTCGCTTTAGAGTTATCATCATTACCGGGCCACTTAATGTCGAGGTGCATATTCACATTTTATTCGAAAACTTTGACTCCATGACTTTGGTGGTCACTCTTAGAATTTTATCATCTTACGCCGGCCAAGCGGTTGGGTCCCTCTTTGAGTCTTGGTCCTCCCAAGGTTTCTTCTTAGAAACAAGGGAGGTTTTCCTGTCGCCCTAGGCTTGCTCAATTGGGATTGGACAGTAGTATTTTAGGAGATAATCTAAACTTGTAAAGTTGCTTTGAGACAATGTTCCATTGTAAAAAGCGCTATATAAATAAATCTGACTTGACTTGACTTGATAACGAAATTTCTGAATTGAAAATACTCATTTACATAAAGTAAAGCTAAAAAACCTAAATATTTTAAGTAGAAGCTATATAATTTCTTAAGTATGGCTTGTTGAGTCAAAGAATCATTTTTTTCAGTGTAGGTTTGTAATTGTGGAAAACTTTCATTCCTCGTGATCAAACATTTAAAGTACATGATCTAACTGTGTCTCTGCTTCATAAATGTTCTGTTTCATCGTCGCTAGTAATTAAGAGTTCAAGTAAATAGCTCCAGGCAGTAAAAACGCTTCTGTTGAACGCTGTGCATAAAAACGTTGTTTTTGTTTCTGAAGTGGTAAAAATCCTTTGTACACATGCAAGTTTCTGTAAAACAGAGTTTGCACAGTCATTCAGTCGAAACGGCCTGTCTTATATGACACAATGCAACATCGTGCTGCAAGTTGTATAAAGCTCATCTACCTTTTTTTGTTACATGTAGGTTTGTATTTGTCGAAAACTTTCATTCTTAGTGTTGAAACATTTAAAGTACATGATCTAACTGTGTCTCTACTTCATAAATGGTCAACCTTTTAAGCGTGGCTAGTAAGTAGGAGTTCAAGTAAGGAGCTCCAGGCAGTTAAAACGCTTCTGTCTCACACTGTGCATAAACACCCTGTTATTGTTTCTGAAGTGGTAAAAAAAACCTTTGTACACATGCAGGTTTCTGTAAAACAGCGGTTGCACAGACATTCACTCTAAACGGCCTGTCTTCTATGACACAACGCAAAATCGTGCTGCTCATCTAACTGTTTTCGTTACATGTAGGTTTGTATTTGTGGAAATCCTTCATTCGTCATGTTGAAACATTTAAAGTACATGATCTAACTCTGTCTCTAGTTCATAAGTGGTCAACCGATTAAGCGTCGCTAGTAATTAAGAATTCAGGTAAAGAGCTCCAGACAGTTGAAACGCGTCTGTGGCACACTGTGCATAAAAACGTTGTTTTTGTTTCTGAAGTGGTGAAAAGCCTATGTACACATGCAAGTTTCTGTAAAACAGCGTTTGCACAGACATTCACTCTAAACGGCCTGTCTTATATAATGCAATGCAACATCATGCTGCAAGCTGTTTAAAGCTCATCTACCTGTTTTCGTTACATGTAAATTGGAAATTGTGTTGAACTTTCTTTTGTCCTCTTGAAAAATTTTCAGGACGTGATCTATCTCTGTCTCTAGTTCTTAAACGTTCAACCATTTAAGCGTCGCTAGTAATTAAGAGTTCAGGAAAAGAGATCCAGGCAGTTACACCGCTTCCGTGGCACACTGTGCATAAAAACGTTGTTTTTGTTTCTGAAATGCAGAAAAGCCTTTGTACACATGCAGGCTTCTGTAAAACAGCAATTGCACTTGCTGAAAGTAATTCACTCTTAACAGCCTGTGGTCTCTGACACAATGCAACATCGTGCTGCAAACAGTTTAATGCTCATCTACCTGTTTTCGTTATATGTATGTTTGTAATTGTCGAAAACTTTCATTCGTCGTGTTGAAACATTTAAAGTACATGATCTTTCTCTGTCTCTAGTTCATAAATGGTTCATAAATGCAGGCTTCTGTAAAACAGCGATTGCACAGTCATTCACTCGAAACGGCCTGTCTTTGATACAATGCAACATCATGCTGCAAGCTGTTTTAAGCTCATCTACCTGTTTTCATTACATGTAAATTTGAAATTGTGTAAAACTTTCTTTTTTCGTGTTGAAATATTTTCAGGAGGTGATCTAACTCTGTCTCTAGTTCTTAAACGTTCAAGCATTTAAGCGTCGCTAATAATTAAGAGTTCAGGTACAGAGATCCAGGCAGTTAAAACGCTTCCATGGCACACTGTGCATAAAAACGTTGTTTTTGTTTCTGAAATGCTAAAAAGCCGTTTTACACATGCAGGCTTCTGTAAAACAGCGTTTGCACAGTCATTCACTCTTAACGGCCTGTCTTCTAAGACACAATGCCACATCGTGCTGCAAGCTGTTTAAAGCTCATCTACCTGTTTTTGTTACATGTAAATTTGAAATTGTGTTGAACTTTCTTTTGTCGTCTTGAAAAATTTTCAGGACGTGATCTATCTCTGTCTCTAGTTCTTAAACGTTCAACCATTTAAGCGTTGCTAGTAATTAAGAATTCAGGTAATGAGCTATAGGCAGTTAAAACGCTTCCATGGCACACTGTGCAGAAAAACGTTGTTTTTGTTTCTGAAATGCTAAAAAGCCGTTGTACACATGCAGGCTTCTGTAAAACACCGATTGCACAGTCATTCACTCTAAACGGCCTGTCTTTGATACAATGCAACATCATGCTGCAAGCTGTTTAAAGCTCATCTACCTGTTTTCGTTACATGTAAATTTGAAATTGTGTTAAACTTTCTTATTTCGTGTTGAAATATTT
>JAJAGP010007200.1:0-15120 GCA_025084515.1 Ancistrus triradiatus | reverse complement strand
GTTTTGTAACCTTTTCCAGCCTGATGAGCATCAGCAACTCTTTTTCTGAGGTCCTCAGAAATCTCCTTTGTTTGTACCATGATACACTTCCACAAACGTGTTGTGAAGAGCAGACCTTGACAGATCCCTGTTCTTTAAATAAAACAGGGTGCCCACTCACACCTGATTCTCATCCCATTGATTGAAAAAACCTGACTCTAATTTCACCTTCAAATTAACTGCTAATCCTAGAGGTTCACAAACTTTCGCCACTCATTAATTTGTAATATTGGATCATTTTCCTCAATAAATAAATGACCAAGTATAATATTTTTTGTCTCATTTATTTAACTGGGTTCTCTTTATCTACTTTTAGGACTTGTGTGAAAATCTGATGATGTTTTAGGTCATATTTATGCAGAAATATAGAACATTCTACAGGGTTCACAAACTTTCAAGCACCACTGTAAATGGTTATGGCATATTATTGGAAATCTATGGCCTTATCACAAAGGACTTGTCACGAAATTTGTCTCACCTTACTGGAGCACTGTTCATGGCTTTTTTTTAATGTGTTGCGAAAGTCAGACTGTATATGTTATATGTTAAGCATATTATTACTAAAGTATGTTTAACATTGTATTATATGCTGTAATTTGGCATGACATTATATATTCATTCATCCATTCATTTTCTTATCAGCTTAGTTCCTGGTCAGGGTTGCGGTAGAGCCAGTGCATAGCTGGTGGCACAGGGCACAAGGCAGTAACAACCCTAGACAGTCCATCATAGGGCTCACACACTCACACACTAGGCCACTTTAGTGTAATCAGTTAATCTAAAGCATGACTGTGGGAGGAAACTGGAGCACCCAGAGTAAACCCATGAAGACATGGGGAGAACATGCAAACTCCACACAGAAAGGACTCCATCTGGGATCAAACTAGCACCTTCTTGCTGTGAGATAACAGTGCTATCCTCCAAGTCACCATGCCACCCCTGTCACATTAATGACCAGGTTATTTCATCTTTATAAATAAGTAAATTGGTATCAATATGAACACAAACCACATAGATTTTTGCCATTTACAATCATTTGTTTTATTGTGACACCCACCAGTATAGTGATGTTTATCGGTTTGCTGCATGGCTTGCCCTCTAGATTTATGATCACAGCTCGAAACTTCACGCTTTGCCCTGGTTTGTATCTGGGTTTGTCGGTCTGGAGAAGAATGGACACACCCTTGAAGCTGTACTCCAGGGAGGTGGAATTGGAGAACACCTCAGAGTTTGAAATATAGCCCTTCACAACCAGCTCTAAAGGGTACGATGACTTGATTTTATTCTCAGGGATCTGCAGAGAGAGAGAGAGAGAGAGAGAGAGAAAGATTATTAGGTACACTGTAAATATATCACATGTATTTCAAAATATTGTTTTATATAAAATTAAAAGTGTAAAGTGTAACCACAAAAGGAAAGTGTAGGAAGGTAGCAGCACTGCAAGTGGGATAAAAAGATAAGAACAGTACAGATGATCTAAAATTACTACTAAGGCACTAGTGAATGTGTATATGTATGTGTACATGAGTGCTGACAACATCAGCTGGCTTGCTTGTCACTGGTTAGTCTCTATCAGTCCCGACGATCAGCGCCTGCCTGTGAAGGATTATAAGGCCAAGCCTTGCCATTGTTCGACACCTTCCCTTCATTAACGTCACATGCGGTATTGTATTAGGGTTATCCGTGTGAGAGATTAATAATTTTTAAAAAAGCAGAAAAAGAGGAAGTAGGAAGTAAAACAGATCATTTAAAGCAAACCAAGAAAGAAAGGGAAGAAAGTGAAATTTGCATTAAAAGGTAGTATACATAAGAAAAGAAATATAATTAAGTTGAAAGAAAAGAAAAGGAAATCTAAATGAATACATAGTGTAGAAAACTGACGTTACATTTACATTTAGCAGACGCCCTTATCCAGAGCGACTTACAATTGGTACAGTCTTACAATCCAAGCAATTGTGGGTTATGGACCCAACAGTGGCAGCTTTGGCAGAAGTGGGATTTGAACCCTGGACCTTCTGGTCCAGAGTCCAGTACCTTACCCACTAGGCTACCACAGTCCCCATTACTTTGTGTTTGAAGAACCTGGTAAGATCTGCTTGTATAATGATCCCATTGTTTGATGATGCAAGTTTGCCATTTCATTTGTTTTTCCTCTCCATATCTAGCCCCCTGTACCAGCCAGTGGTGCAATGATAAAGCGCACATGCAGCAGAAAAAACCCACTCCAGAACACAACTGTAGAAGCTGTTCACACAAGTGTACACACCCAAATTCCTATACCTCCCTAGGGTCTAGTTTTAAAAATGTGATAAAAAAAGATTAGACAATGACAGAGCTTGATTTGTACTCAGTGGCCTCCATAAGGGTATTTGGTTTATTGGAGAAATAAAAAAAAAAAATTGTAATCAGCATTGGTAGTATATAGTGTTTCACCACAATTCTGTTTTGATCTCAGGTTTCCTTTTTTGTAACAACAGCTCTGTGGTTAATCGTTTTTACAGCTTGCAAAGTGCTTGTTTAACCCTCCGTGAATGTGTGTACAACAAAGCACATCAAGCAGAGAGCAGTTTTAGTAGGAAGTACCAGGCTCAGGTTTAAAAAGTTAACATTGTATGAAAATGATTTTGGTCTATCTAACCTACTGTCTATTAAAACATACTCCTGCATTTATCAAATTCAGAATTAGTCTTTAAAGCCTGTTAGAGAGTCTATAAACCAGAGAGCCATCAAGCAAGTACTCGTACTGTTAACTGTACTGCACAAAGTCCTTAGCCCACCATGAGGATTTGTTTTTTAGCAATGGTATAATGACCTATAAATATTAGTATATTGTCAACGACTGGACCATACAACTTTCAAATTTTGGTTTCGTCTCTCCATAATACTATTTTTTCTACTGAACTTTCATTCCAGTTTTTTTGCGGAGCTTTTAGCATATCTTAGCTATTTTTTCACCCTCTTCCTCCCTTTTCCAAAAAAGTAGTTTGTTGGCTGCTACCTAAAACCCAAAGAAGCTTAATCACAAATGGTCTTTTTTTTTGAAGAGTCATTCTAATTTACCATTGCTAAAACACAAATCTAAATGGTGGCCTAAGACTTTTGCATAGTACTGTACACTGTACTTAAATTAATCCACGAAATGCCAGATTCTGTATAGATGCAAGTACACAACTGTTTTATTTTTTTAGTTAAGATAGGAGTTGATACTGTGACAATGTTTTACTCTTAGTTAATAATTTTTTGCATGTTATTTTCATGTTGTTTGCATGTAAATTTTGCATGTTAAGTTTTTTTTCCAGAAAAGTAGAGCAGCTACTCACATCAAGCAGGAAGCACTTGCAGATCAGTGGAATCCTTTAAAAATATACAAAAAAACAATGTAGTAATTATTAAAAATAATTACTTATGTAGGAAGTAATTATTTTTGACTTTCATCATTAAGTGATTTTACCTCCGCCAATGGTGCCCCTGGTGCTCTGAGTTCGGGACAAGCTGATGTTTTCCCTGGACAATCTCCGAGACGACTAAAACAGGCGATTCCTTAAGGATGGAGACAGATACTGTAAATGGAATATCGGCTCGTATCACTCTGGAGGCTGCGATCAGATAAGATTGGGGCTGTGAAAATACAGAAGAGTTTTTTAAAAATATTGTTTAAAAATAGAAAATGAGCTTTGCGCTGATTTAAAAATATCCTGGTTAAGATGTTTGTTGTAGAGTTATATTGTTTTGTTTATACTTATTGTTTACTACTATTCCCTTGTTAATCTGTTTTCTGATTTATTCAAATTTATCTTATAAATGTTTTGGCATAAACTTAAAAGTAACTAAAGCAGACTAATATCTGCTACTAAACTCATCGTTACAAATCACATGTAATAATGTTCATGCTATTCAATCCCAAAATCAAGAAGCAAATGTTTTTTTCAAACTACTTGGTTATGTTTTGGGTCCCAGCAAAATCCTATAAGAAATCCAAGCACTATAAAAATGTGAAGCGGCTCCATTTTTTTGTAGGTCCCCCGTGCTCATGTGAACCCAACTATGCTGTGAACAATCTCTATAGAAAAGACGTCCTAAATGCTCTGTGTTATCTGATCTGTTATGCTCACGTAGTTTTATTCAGAAGGAAGCAGATAAACCTGTTCTTCCAGCAAACAAGAAAAAAATCCACAACCTGAATTGATTATAATTATAGTGGTATTATCGTTAATATTTAGCAATAACATCCACCCAAGTAAATGTTTACTGAGCACTTCACAAGGTAGCAGACAACTCTTTTATTGCTTTTGTATGAATGAGATTAAGCTGTGTCATTCTGTACGAAGATATTCTTTCAGTACAAAACCTTTCAAAGCTCGATCATAACATCACCATTTCAAAGATTAACCAGATCCACATGGCATTGAAAAAGTTAATGTGTATAGTTAAGGGCAAGTTTTGGGTAGCCTAGTGGTTTAGGTACTGGACTATGAACAAGAAGATCTACTAGGGTCCACACCCCACTTCTGCAAGCTGCCAAGCCATTGTTGGGTTCTTAAAGCACATGATTGTAAGATTATATCACTTGTAAATTGCTCTTTCCAAGTGAAATGATTCATAATAGATCTTCAGAACCACCAACAATGGGTATCTGCATTAAGTTCCCAAGATCAACTTGCAAGAAAAGAAAATTCAGAATATGATTTCTTGTGGTATTTATACTTTTCAAATCCTTTACAGCTCACATTCAACAGTCTAAATAAATGCAGTTTAATAACACACAATGACGTCTGATTGATAACACACAAATTGTGGTCTGAAGCCACTCATGAAAGGACTAGACGAGGATTAGTCCTAAACAGTATGCCTGTAGTATAGGTTTTCTTCTAATGAAAACAGCATGGATGAATTACTTAGACTAGCTTCTTGATTTTAGGGCCCTTATCTTACATTGAATCATTCACCCTATATAGACAAAAGTTTGTGGACACTCAGAACTTTACATCTACAAATGATTCACATATTCAATGTAATAATAATACAATGATGTGCTGTGGTCTGAAACCACACTCATATGATAGTTCCAGTGTAGGATTAATAAACAATATGCCTGCAGAATGGTTTTCTGTTTGAAATGAAAGCTCAATGTGATTGAATACAAGGACTAGAGATGAATATTAAATTACAAGAACAAGATCAAAGATTTTAATGTTCAACTCTTCAAACAAGAGGTTTGAAAGCACTTTATTAATCCCTGATGGGACATTAGTTACAATACAGACAGCAAAATAAGCACTATAGTGATAGAAGGAAAGGTGAATAGGGTTAGCAAAGGGTTGGAATACGAAAAAACATCAAATTAATTTCTATAGCTTGTTTCTTTTTACAACAGCACTTTACAACTGTCTAAGTTTACAGCCCAATTTGAGCAAGTCTACCTTGACAGTGACAAGGAGAAACGTCTTCAATTTGATGAGGAAAAAAACCTTGAGAGGACCAAGACTCAAAAAGTGGCCCAAGCTCCTTGGGCAACCTAGCTAAATTACCAAAAAAATAAATGTGTAATACAAGTTTAAACATACAGAAGCTAAATATTTAGAATATATAAAGAAGAGAATATAATAAAAAACATATAAATGAAATATAATAAGTAAAATATAATACTATAAAATACAGATTTTAAATGAAATACAGACTACAATATTATGGAGAATATAAAACAATGGAATATATAATTAATAAAACAGAGACTATGACTGAATCTCTTGGCATTACTTAGTTCATTAAACAGCGTCAGTGTGGCTTCTCGTGTCCTCCAGCAGGTCCAGGTATTGATGGCATGACATCCTCAGTCAAAAGGAAGAGTGGAGGGGAGTTGGGGTCCATTGATGGTCTAGATATATGATGGTATGAGGGCTAAAACTGGTTAAAACTGGCTAGTTACAGCTCAGAACTGGTCCTGGAAGAATATCTCAGAGACAAAACAGAATATGCAGTTAGGAAGGTCAAGAATAGAGAGTCTTTACACTTAATTTGTGCGAAGTGATAATGGGTATTGTCCATGTCCATTCAGAAAAGTACTGCCATTTTATATTTCGCATGATCCATTTGATCAGTTACTCTGATTCAAATAAATGGCTTCATCTGAAATGCAAAAATTGTTAAAAAAAAATGCTATTATTATCAGTATGATATTCAAGTTTAATAATATTAGTACAATAAAAGACTGAAACAGCAACTACATTGCAATATGTTATACTGAATAATCAAGCCTAATTATTTACTAAAACTTTAATAAATTACACAAAACACCGTTTGATTTAACATGAAATTCACTGAAGAACTCTTGAACCAGGTCAGCAAACAACTGATCAACAAAACACTCTTTGACAATGAACTCCAGCTCTGCCCTTACAGTAATGTACAGCCACCTGCATTATGTGAAATGTCAACAGAACTGCCTTCTTTAATTGCAGGCCCACATTCTGGAGAACAAGTTAAACCAGGAGTGGCTGTGTTCTCAGATTCATTCTCACCCTGTAAAGTGCATGCTCTCACAGTCAGAATTTCTGTTGGATTCCTGAACATTTTGAGGTTGTAAGGTGTGAGGTGGCAGAAAAACTTGCAAAGGAAAGTAAAAAGAACGTTTAGTTAATGTTGTGAAATGATGTTAAGAATAAAGGGATGTAGAATTCCCAGAGGGCAAGGGCAATCAAATAGTGGTAATAAATGTAGATAATGATAGTAGCTTGTCTGTTTAAGGTCACCTCAGCCAGGGGTGGCACCACGACAACAGAAGTGGTGGGGCAAAATTTATGCTAGTGAAATCTGGAATCATGTACCTGAAGTAGTAGTTTGAAACAAGATTTTTGACGCATTTGAAAATGAAGTCACATTTAAATGTAATTCCTTCTGTATACCCCAAAACACAGGACAAAGCCAAAAGACACTCGTGGTTTTGGATAGTAAATAAAATGGCTACATTTGTATTGTTGACATGGCAGGTCTTTGTTCAGGTCACCACCAAAGTAATTCGGTAGTACCAGATGAATAACCAGCCTAAGTTAGAACTACATGTTCTAGCTACATGGCTACATTCATGCCAGGAACATAGTTACAGCTGCACTTGTCAAACAATTTAGCAATTTATGGAGACCAGTCGGCCACACGGACGTGCAATTTTCAGACAGAGGAAGTCTGGGATTGTAATTGAACTGAAGGTCTCTGTGTGGTAACCGCGCTAACCACTTGTACCACCCAATAACTAGGCCTATATTGTATTAAAAAGTCGGAGACAGTAAAATGTCACTAGAAGAAAAAGAACGGAAGACGATTAATTTCAATTTTATGGGCAAGAGTGTGGGTTATGTGTTAATTCTGCTGTCACAAAAAGGTTCTGTATTTCAGTCCAGAAGGTGGCAATAACACAACTTTTCTGCCACTCGCTTCCATTCAAAGAAGCAGAACGTAAACGGTGGAAATCGGTTCAGGGTTTAATTTTCAGTAAAACATGACGACTTTACGAGCTTTTAACTGCGACGACCTTTTCAAATTCAACAACATGTGAGTAGAAATATAATGTATAAAACGTGTTATTATAATCCTGCAGGTCTGTACTACGCTGCTACAGTGATTATAGCTAATGCTACCTCGCGTTAATGGTAAGCTATTAAAATAGTCCCAAATCGCTTATCACTCCCTATGTATGTGCACTATGCTTCGTGTTAGAACGCTTTAAACACCTTGCATAGTGCACTAGTTGTAATAGGGAGTATTTGGTATTGGGACGCAGCCTTGCTATGTAACGATACCATAGGAAATTATTTTCTGTTTATCTTTTTCTGTTTATACTAGTTAACAATTAGTTTTAACTCTTTCCAACTGTAATGGCATGGTATCCATTTTTTCACCGATTGTATTTAATGTTTTTTTTATTTACATTACAAAAATCAAACGCTCGTCCTTTTTGCAACTAAGTAAATGCACTTTGTAGGGCGTAATAATGGTTTGAGGAGATTATGTAGTGCACTCTGTCTAGTGAGTGGTATTTGAGATTGGGTCTATAATATAATGTAAATATAAGCACCCTTCATTCTATAGTTTTTTTATTCAAATCACAATATTTATTGGTTAACTGCGATTAAAATGCATATCAACTTAAATGACGAAGAAAAACGTACCTCATTCACAGTTGTGCTTAAAAACCGACCGATTAAAAGTAATGGCGCATCCCAAATAGCAGGTCATTCACAAGTACACAAGTGCACTATCTGTATGGTGTGAAGTTCCTATTTGCTTGTGTAGTGGGAGGTATTTGGGATTGAGACACGGCATTGTTACATTCCTCCAATATTTTAAAGGAGTTAAATGCAGATTTTATAATGAAAATTACGTGGAAATTTGTTTACCAACCTTTTTAAACAGGTGGGCAGAAATGTAAGACATTTCTTCTTCATTTTGTTCTCTGCAGGCTTTGTTAGCTTCTTATCATTTAGCAAATCAAGCAACCATATGAATTATATGGTATATCGTATATGGGGTATGAATTAATTAATTTTAACCTAGATCTTGCCTACTGCACTGTATGTGAGAGATTTTTTATTTACACTCTTGTCTGTCGTCTTTCTTACAGAAATTTGGATCCATTAACGGAGACTGTATCCTTATAAACATTTTACACACAAATGTGGGGACTAGCAGAATGTCCCCACAAGCTAAAACATGGTATATTCCTTTTTTTTCCCACAGAAACCATTTTCTATTTGTGGCCATAGGCCATGACCACAGAGGAAGGGGATGTACTAGTCCCATATAATATACTTGATTCTAAACTAAAAGTTAACTGACGTGAAAGGTGCTGGGGTCTTTACTTCCTTCATGCAACACTACCTTGAATAATCCTGAAACATTTAATGTTTTTTTCTGCGTGCAGTATCTTTCCTTAATAAACCGTGGGCCTTTTGCAGTATAAAATGGAATTCCCCTTTTTACCCCTGCAGTAATCTGGCCAAACACTTGCCCCCCAGAGTACTTTCATTCTTCATCCGTAAAGCAAGAGGCAACCAGTGGAAGAGGCTGAAAAGGGGTTACAAGTGGAGTCCCCCTCCTTACAGGCTTTGTTTTGGATGACTTTGATTTTTAGTAGCACAAATCATAACCTAAACATTCTAACTGAGAAGAAATCAGTTGAACATCCCTGTCCCTGTCCCTGCTTTACCATTAAAAAAAACCAAAAAATTAAAACCCTGTGTCCCCTCTGCAGTCATGGGGTAAAGGCCCGAGGGCTCGGTGCGAGGGGAGGAGTTGGCACGGGCCACGTCCACGGGCTCCTCCCCCCTCGGTGGCTCCAAGAGTTCAGAACGCCTGGTTCTGGCTCTGGCTTGCCAAACTCATGGAAGATGCCTTGAGGATAGTCTTCAGAAAGGTGCAGCTCATTCGAAAAAAGGTTTTTGTTATATATGGTTTTTTTTTATTAAAAAAAAATAAATCCCAGAAAAATACGGAAAATTTTGTTATGCATTTTTAAAAACCATGTACAAAAAGAAGAAAAATGCTTTCCTATAGAGCTACAAGTTGGCAAAGTATTTTAGTGAGACCTTCCCCCTTACACTTTGGAGCCAACAGCAGCTTCAAATCGAGATGGCCAAAGTTGACGCTTTTTTTTTACAAATCGACGACCTCCGATCAGCGTTGGGTCCCTTTTTGAAGAAGGGCCCGTCAGCCCCAATACAACACTTTTTGTGTTTTTTGGAACCAGGGTGAAGAAGGCTGATATATGCTTAAGCTCACAAAGAAAACAGTGGGTCCAATCATCGACAGTGTTATCCATGATCATTATACCATTGCTAATCAACAAATCTAATGATGGTCTAAGACTTTTGCACAGTGCCGTATATACAGTACAGTGCATATTTAAATATGAATTAATGCTTTTACCTGTAGGTGCCATTAAAATTGTCTCTCTAATCAACCAGCAGTATCAGGATTTTTCCCCTTCTCTCACTGAGCAATGAGAGAATGAATCCCTGCCTATTTTTTCCAACACAAGACGACATCTGCCTGTAAAATGGCAGATATGTTCACCCACATGGCACTGAAATGAACAGAATGACCCAGCTAAGTCACCTCCGACTTGGGTGATAAGGAGTAGTTAATTCTCCCTGTAATTTTCTCATGGGAGGAGAGAAAGTCACCGACGTTGGCAATCTGGATGGAAGGAGCCCCCATAAAAGAGCTCCAGAATCCCATGTACATGCAGTCGTGTGTCGATATGACCAGAATACACGACTGAAATCTGTTCATATTGTCCCAGTTTTGCTAACCAACATTAGAAATAATCTCCTACCTTAATCCCTCCCCTGTCGGACATGACCGGTCATGCCTGTGTGACACGTCACCTGGCCATAAGGCTGCCACTAGGCCTTTGTGTAAAGAAGAGTTGTCAGACCTTCTATTATATAGCTAATTGGGATGTAACGTTGCATTTTGATGATCTGCATGGTTTAGATCTGTGCTTTGTCGTTATAAGATCTGGTGCAACTGCATTTTTTGACTCATGCGTCATATACAGCATATCTTCCATTCTACAATGGAAACTGGATGTTTTAATGTATATGGACATGCTTAATGGTATTGATAAGAACTGAGCACGAATCTCAGCCTAGCCAAGAAAAGGAGGGAGGCAAAAACAGGTTATTTGGTATTTTAACACAGTAAGCTTGTTAGTGTGATTCTCAGTTTAAGGACGCACTTGGTTAATTATATTTGTAGTTATTAAAATTCTTTTACATTTTGGTTTCAAAACTTGTGCAAGAAAATGTGCATTGTTTACATTTAAGATAAAAAAAGTGTCATCGAATGTAGAATCGATTCGTGAGCAGAGTGTATCATTACACCCCTAACAGCCAAGTGTGTGTGTTTCCTATAGGAAAGGAGGCTTTTTCGTTGATCTTTTTGTCCGTGTCTCAAATCAAGTTGCTGTAAATATGTACAAACAGTTGGGTTACAGCGTCTACAGAACAGTCATCGAGTATTACTCAGCAAGCAACGGAGAGCCAGATGAAGATGCCTATGGTACTTTATCACTGTCCTTAAATCTGCTCCCAGAATAATTCAGGCTTATTCCATACATTAGTCACTAATATATTATTGATGTTTTTCTGCAGATATGAGAAAAGCCTTATCGAGAGACACGGAGAAGAAGTCCATAATTCCACTGCCACATCCTGTTCGACCCGAAGATATAGAATAACACTAAACAGTGGCTCTCTGACTCGGTCTCTACCCCATATTGGGAACAATCCAGCTGCCTGT
This sequence comes from Ancistrus triradiatus, assembly GCA_025084515.1. Classification (NCBI taxonomy): domain Eukaryota; kingdom Metazoa; phylum Chordata; class Actinopteri; order Siluriformes; family Loricariidae; genus Ancistrus; species Ancistrus triradiatus. The sequence goes on along the minus strand of JAJAGP010007200.1, from coordinate 3,786 downwards.
TTCGCCTGGCGTAGGTCAAAAGAAGCTCAAAGTTCAGGTTCAGGTTCAGGTTTAGTCCTACAGTCAGAGAGTCACTGCTCTGGAAATGCTTAAAGCACGTTTCACTTGTTCCACTCTGTCCATATCTTTAAAGGAATAGTTCAGCCTAAAATGACATGTAGAATTTCCCTTTAACATGAATGCAGTTAATGAGCCACGTCTTTGCATGTGCACTGGATCTACAAGGCTGAAATAGCAGTTATTTATTTTCTCGTTTGATCCAAAATCACCACCGAGACTCAAACCCCGGTCACCACAGTGGTGGGCTTGCAAATTGCCTCTCTTGTTACCTGAATCCTACTACCTGTTTAGCACTGTGCAAGCTGGCTCAATAATGTATACAATACAGTTATACAATTCCAGCTTATTAAGGGGAAATTCCACACATTGTAATTCTGGGAGGTTTCGACTGCAGCAATGATTATTAATGAATCATTAAAGATACTGACTTCATCACCCAGACTTGTTGCTCTTCATCGAAAAAGCTTAACTGATATCGGTACATGAATTCAAAACTTTTGTTGTGAACATGCTGTGAGAACTCATTCTGTTAGGGCAGCTTATTCTGACCTTAAAGAAACTCCTTCCACATCATGAGTCCATGGCCAGCAGTTTGAAGTTGGGCTGATTGGCGGCATCCTCCAGGAACATGTAGTCCTAATATTCCTCCCATGTAGCTTCTGACTGGAAACAGAAACAGACTGGTTGAAGTAAGGCTGCATAATTCACAGCGATGCAGATTTAGAAAGTTTGATTAATTCTAATCAGTGTAAAAGCAGAGCTTGACAAAGGTCCTGTAAAATTGTCTCATGGGGCCTAAACACTTCAACTATGAAGAGACAAAATGAGAAAAAAAATCCAGGAAATCACAAATTTGGTAGGAATTATTAAATATTTTTAATTGAACAGCCCACAGCCCCCCCCAAACCATGAATGTTTCTTACCCCCCATTTCTTTTCAACAAGTAAAGGTATGGGGTTTCTTGGGGATGCAAACCTTCCGGCATTTCCCTTCCTTTCCCTTCAGCTGGGAGTATTAATCTAAAAGTTCCTAATTTTGGTTTTTTCAAAATCTGACCCACATGTATTTCTCCCCAATTCCTCTTCTGGATCATCCATTAATGCTCTCTGGCCAAAATTTTCAGAACAGGCCCTGGACCATGTTATCTGGCTTTAAGCAGGGGGAACACGCCTGGCAACTGCCAGGGATTTGGAGTTCCTCTCGCGTAGTGTGTTTACTGAATGGTAGCCTTTTGTTAACTAACTTTTGGTTCCCAGCCCCCTCCCTCCTGCCAGGTCATTCATCAGGTCCCTCCATGTAGTTTCTGGGATTTTTTTTTTGCTCACCGTTCCTCAATGATCATTTTTGACCCCACAGGAATGAGAAATTTCTTGCCGTGGAGCCCCCAGATCCGAGGGATATTAATCAATGGGTCTTGTCTGTCTTTTCCATTTTCTTAAACAATTGCTTTCCCACAGTTTTGATTTATTCACACCAACCTGCCTTGCCCTTATTTGGTAGATTCATCACTCTTCCCACCTGGTGCAGGTCCCCCCTAACAATTTTTTCTTTCTTCTGAATGTCCTCGAACAGCTTGTCCTTGTGGTCTTGGGGTATGGAAATGAGTTTTGGGAGTTCTGACTGTTTTGAGGGCTGTGGGCAGGTGTCTTTTATTTACAGATAACGAGGTCAAACAGGTGCCATTAATACAGGTAACGAGTGGAGGACAGAAGAGCTTCTTAAAGAAGAAGTTACATGTCTGTGAGAGCCAGATATTTTGCTTGTTTGTGGCTGACCAAATACTTATTTTCCACCATGATTTACAATTACATTTTTTACAAATCCTACAATGTGATTTCTTGGTTATTTTTCTTATTTTGTCTTTCATAGTTGATGAAAATTACAGACCTCTCTCAATCTTTCTAACTTGGAGAACTTTTTTGCCCCACTGTACGCTTATCCTCGAAATTAGGTGCATTCTAATTTTAACAATTACATTCAGTCGGGTCGACTATTAAATCATATCTACAGTAAATGTAACAAAACCGATTTTTTGTTTTTTGGTCTGATCAGGTTGAACGGAATCATGTGACTTGATCTGTCAATCACAGCTTGATACAGGACTTTTATTTGGAAAACTCTTTTCTATCACCTTTTTCCACATGTCAGCGTTAGCTATATTCTAACTTTTCTACCCCGCCCTAGTGTAAAACTCGATATTTGGGTTTGTTTTTTTCCATTCTGGATCTTCTTTGCAAAATTTCAAAATTCGCAAAAACTTGGTGGATGGAAATCCCACTATAGACAAATGCAGATGGTGAACAAAGGAATTAAAACCACGACTTGTTTCCTTCACTCTCCTGCACCAGACAGCGCAGATGCTCCAAGTTTGAGGAGCAGTAAATTAAAAGTGAAAATAATGGAATCATTTCACGATCAAAAAGATAGTATATGTCTTCTGCAACAACAGTTCATGACAGGTATCAATAAAAATATTCATTACGTATTAAAAAAAACAACAACAGATTTCAATTTTCAGCTCAGTGTATTTATGTCAGTGCATCAGTACTGAGCATTTAACCTTGGTAGAAAAAGTTGCTTTTTGCTACCATTTTCTGCTTTTTAAACCAAATTACACTCACCTGTCACTTTATTAGGTACACCTTCTTGTTTCTACACTCCTTGTTCATTTTATCACATCCACTTACCACTTTAGTTCTACAATTACAGATTGTAGTCCATCTGTTTCTCTCCATGCTTTGTTAGTCCCCTTTGTTCTGTAATGGTCAGCACAGATCTGGTGCTATTTGAGTGGTGGATCATTCTCAGCACTGCACTGACACTGATGTGTCATGTCTAGTCAAAATCCCTACCTACTCACATTACACCAAAGAATTCACCATGGAAAAGTGCTTTCAACAATGGGTTCCATCTGGCGGCATGGCAGGGCCGTTAAATAAAACTAATAAACACCTAAAGGTCTCTGGGATAAAGCTGTGAAAAGGCAGAAAACCTAGCCTGTATGGCAGAGTGGCAAGAAACAAACCTCTTGAAAGAATTATCACAGTAAATTCACCTCGAAACAGCAAGACCATTTTAAGGATGAGAAAAGTGCATGTACTTGAGATTAATACTTGACTATCAGCCATAATGTTAAAACCACCAAACTGTTTCTCTATACCCTGTCCATTTTATAAGTTCCACTTACCACACTAGTTCATTGTGTAGTTCTACAATTACAGAATGTAGTCCACCTGTTGCTCTGCATAATTTATCCTCATTTCACCCTGTTCTTCAGGGCAGAAAGGTGGGGCACATAAGCCACTTGTTGACTCAACAAAGATATTTCTGCCACCTCTTTATCAATCACTTAGATTGATGAAAAAGGTTGTGAAAGCAACAAGCAATAGGTGATGGATTTCACTCTTTAAGACAGTTGCTTTGAAGACAGGGACTTTGAAGATCTAGTGGGGCCAGAGAAAACAGCATGGAAGGCATTTAAGGATGTTGGTGACAATTTCTTGGCAACTAGAGAGCAGCAAGCTACATTCAGCTGATTGACCTCATGCTTCAAGCATACAAAACCATGAAGTGGAACATGTCATTGAAAATTCAGTTTGAACTTCTTCCTGGTTGATCTTGGTCTAGTCAGTGACGAACATGGTAAAAGGACATGGAATCCATCAATGCTGGCTTACTATTGTTGGACACTGATACAAGAGAAATCAGATGCGGTGTACAAATGAA
>JAJAGP010007199.1:0-15120 GCA_025084515.1 Ancistrus triradiatus | reverse complement strand
CTTGGTCATGTAAGGCTTGCCTGCAGCTTCTTGGCCATAAAAAAATAAAATAAAATAAAATAAATAAATAAATAAAATTAAATAAAAAAAATAAGACTTATGCACTATACACCCAAGCACTCAGCGACCCCGCTCTGTTACTTTACGTGGTCTGCCACTCCATAGTCGAGGTGCTGTCATTCCTAAACGCTTCCACTTTTCAATAAAACCAATCACAATTGATCGTGGAATATCTAGGAGAGAAGATATTTCACAAACTGACTTGTTGCAAAGGTGGCATCCTTGAATTCGGTGAGCTCTTTAGAACAACCCATTCTTTCACAACGTTTGTAAAGGCAGACTGCATGGCTAGGTGCTTGATTTTATATCCCTATGGCAATAGAACTGAGTGAAATGCCTGAATTTACAGATTAAGACACGTGTCCGAATACTTTTGTCCATATAAGACGTTTTTCATACAAGAATGTGGTTAATTGATGTGTAGAACATGAACAAAGTGACGTGTCCCTTAAAAGATGATTTTTATGTTGTTTCAGACAGGCTTCTGAAGCCTCACGTGAAAATCTGGAACGTCTTGTCAATGCCGGGTTTGTGAACAGAACATTGTTTTCAAATTTTGAAGACATCCCCCATCTATAGTTCTGATAAACCATGATCTTAGATGTCTGAAGTACATGGAGCATAAAGCAGACTTTCAAAGCTGTCAACTACAGATATGTTGATGTGTTTATAAGTTGATGAGCAGCCATGCTATTAAATAAATTCTTCTAATTATAGTTTCTAAACATTTACTTTAACACTTAACCTCCATCACTTTGGTCCACTGGGAGAGCCAATGAAGTCATGCTGTCATTCTTTCATGACCTGTTTTCTCATCACCCTTCATTGAACTCTTCTCCTCACATGGTCTGTGCCGCACACAAACACACACAGGCCTACGCCTGAGTGACACTGGCCCATGTGTGTCCCATGGGCCTCTTAGCTCTCGCTCTGGTGTCAAAGCTAATCCACCCATGTAATAAAGATCGCTCTACACAAGTCCATCCATAGCAGAGCACCAAGTCTGTTTAGCATACACAACAGTATCAGTGACAAGCAAACCCATATGCAAAATATGAGCCATACATACAGTAGAACCCATGTTTGCTTCTGCAGTGTTTGAACAGTGTGGCTGTGTATGCAGTGTCTGTACACATGCATGACTCTAGTATAAAATATGCTGACAGACTGAGCAGGCGGATCTAACAAAGACCGCCAGCACAACTACCAGTTCCAACACAATCTGTTACTGTTGTTTCATTCAAAAATGTTGGTCCTAATTTGCTGCAAATACAACTATGCGCCAATTAGCGTCCAACCGACTAATGGCCGCTGGCTTTAACATCCCAGGCCTTAAAAGTTATAATAATCTATAATAGGAAATAGAAATCTGTCTTTTAACTCTGGACATTGAACAGCAAAGACACTGCAGAGCAGTGCTTATTTTACTCAATTATTAAGCATTATACGGCAGTCTATTACTGTTTTCTCAAGTGCAGTGCAATTTGCTTCTTCTGCCCTCATAATATCATTGGGGATGATTTCATCACTCCGACGACAGCTGGTCACCTCAACGGGAAATCAATGCTGCGAATCCACGAGCAGAGGCGGGAGTTAAAGAGCAGAACCCCGTCATTCACACAAAAGCTCACTACCTTATCGGTCGCAGGCTCAGTTGCTCATTAGCTCATGTTTGGACTAGAGACTGTTCTAATTTGGTTGATGTGCTTAAAGACTTTTTTGTGCAAGTTACTCGATTTTGTGTGCATGATTTTCCGCTACTTATTTGTAACAAGTTGTAAATGGCGGTCATAAGTGGTGGTGCCTGTTCGATTGTAAATTTTTGCTTGGGCCAAATCTTTGCCCCCCCTACTACCTGTATAGTCTCTCCCAACTGTACCTATATGAACTGGTTCAGCTTCAGTCATTGAGTCAGTCATGTGGCTGATCCTCCATGTTGTTCGTAATACTGTCTTATCAATGCATATTTGGCTTCCATCAAACAAGAAGTATCAGGTTACCATATTCCTAGACAGAGTCGAAACAGTACATACAGTGGTGTGAAATAGTGTTTGCCCCCTTCCTGATTTCCTATTTTTTGCATGTTTGTCACACTTGAGTGTTTCGGAACGTCAAACCAATTTTAATATTAATCAAAGACAACATGTAAACACGAAATGCAGTTTTTAAACAAAGGTATTTATTATTTAGGGGGGAAAAAAGATCCAAACCTACATGGCCCTGTGTGAAAAAGTGATTGTCCCCCTAAACCTAATAACTGCTTAGGCCACCCTTAGCAGCAACAACTGCAACCAAGCGTTTGCGATAACTTGCAAGGAGTCTTTTACAGCATTGTGTAGGAATTTTGGCCACTCATCTTTGCAGAATTGTTGTAATTCAGCCACATTGGAGGATGAGAGCATGAACGGCCTTCTTAAGGTCACAGCATCTCAATAGGATTCAGGTCAGGACTTTGACTAGGCCACTCCAAAGTCTTCATTTTGTTTTTCTTCAGCCATTCAAAGGTGGGCTTGCTGGTGCGTTTTGGATCATTGTCCTGCTGCAGAACCTGCATGAGGGGGAATGCATTGCACAACCACATAAGGCTCGCCCTGACGCACTTATAAGGGTGGCCTCTGGACACGACATTTCGCATAAATCTTTTAGAAGAACATGTTAATTAGCCCAAATACTCAGTAAGTATAAAGGTATTTTTCAGTTTGTCGATATTCTACTGCAGTTACTGAAGTAAAAAATTCCTCTGTAGTGCAATTTTTTGGTAGTGCAATGCTTTGAATAAGTTATGAATAATATTTTGGAACAAGAGACCGGCCATCAGGTACTTTGGTATGGTCCAATCTGGCCCCCTCTGAAAAGAGTATGGACACCTGCATTAGAGCATTTGTTCTCAATGCTGAGTCACCCTGGTTCGTATCCCACCATCACCGCCAGTTGGATTTGTGGATTTGTGGTCACCCTTTCCTTCGAGTTCCCAGAGCGCCATTTTTTGCGTGGAAGTTGTACTCATTTAATCAGGCCCTGAGCTATATACCTACAACACAATCAAGGTTTATATCTAAAGTGATCACACATCTAGGTATTGCTTCTCTGTTTTCTTGACTTTCCAGTGAAAGAATGTGCTGGACAAGTGGTGCACTAACCATGAAGAGAGTATTCCCATGCAAAAAAAGGAAATGAGGTTCAGATAAAAATCCTTCATTTTCTTTCAGAGAAATAAGGTAGATACGGCAAGGCGGGGGTTTACTTTGAGCCACACCACACTTGATTGGTTGCGCAATTTTCCATTTAAATCTCCAGTGAAACGCTGCATAATGCAGACAGCTCTGTATTACTCATGGCAGCAGAAATCAAGACTAGTATTAATATGCAAATTAATTAATTCAAATTCCAAGCACTCCTGTGGGAATACCAAAACAGGACAAAGGCTACAAAACAGTGGGTGGGAAATTTTTACAAACAGATTAATTCTTTAGTGATTTACTAACCCTGTACAGCTTTGCTTAATTGGTTAGGTTTTTTTCACACGGTATATCAGTATTCTTAACATGACACGCAAACTTGGCATCTCCACTCTTTCTGAAACATAACATATGAAGACATATTCAGTTGCAAAACAACTCAGTAACACATTTTATGTTGGATTCTCATGTCTGTGAATAAAAGAGAGGAGCATGTATATTTAAGACCTCTAGTGGAAAGAATCCTGGGCTCTCACAGTCCCCAGTGCGCTCTCCATGGTGCTGTAACTGGCCTTTAGGAAGAGTACACGTTGTCATTCCTTCATATTCATACCCGCCTAATCCAAATGGGGTTTGCAGGGAGCCAAACCATCGGAACGCACACACACAGACAGACAGTACATGTTTACAGGGACTTTGACATAGTTAATATTACAGCTTATTACACTTACAGCATTTAGCAGACGCCCTTATCAAGAGCGAGTTACAGAAGTTCTTTGTATTCTGCTTAATAGGCATCACAATAACACAAATAAGCAATGGCCCAAAGAACACACACCAATTAAAATAAATAATGTCTGACGTAGGCACAATCACAAATGGTAGCGATTTTTAAGTGTAGTTTCAGTCTTCACTTAAGTGCTGAATGAAAAGGTGAGACTTTAAAATACAGTTCATTCCACCACCTGAGTGTAAGTATGGAGAGGAGACCTGATGCTCGTCTGCCTTTGATCTTGAGTGGTGGGTCCATTCAAGCCAAGCTTTTGTCTCAAAGGGTACGAGGTACAGGTTTGATTAGAGCCTTTATGTACACTAAAAAATGCTAGGTTGTTTTTTTTCCAACCAAAACGCTGGGTTGCAACTATTGATCATTTTGTTGGTTATTTTAACCCATTTTGGTTTATTTTCTGGTAACCCAAATAATGTGTTAATAGTTGAAGACAGTGCCCCTCCCCTTGTCGACTGATTTTACCCATCTGCTGGTATGAAAAAACCCAGCCCTTAAGTCACACATTTGAAAACACTTTAAAAAAATAAAAATAAATAAACAAAACCTAATGGCCTTTTTGCCCAGGGAGACAACCACTCAAGGGAGCTGAACAGTGTTACAAAGATTGAAAGATACAAAGATACTGTTTACTATTTATTTGCTTTACTCTTCAAAATGACAAGATAATTGATTCCCTGTTCGTGCTTTTATCGATTTTTTAAACACAGGTTGTCATCTACCGAACAATACAATAGCTTAGCTAGCTGGACTAAAGACGTTTTCACACAGAGTCCAATTTTACAGACTTAAAAAAACAAGTTTTGAAAAAGAACACGTATATTAATGCTATCCGTCTCACAGACCTCCAAACTGACAGTTTCGGGTGTCAGTAGGTATGGGTATTGGAAAGGACTTCATGATACGATCATATCAGGATATATTGCTATACGATGCACATTGTGATCTGATCATATGATCATATGTGAGTTCACTGAAAATATAAAAACAGCTGAAATACAAGTTACAGTGTACAACATGAGCCATCTTAATACATCATATCAATAATTCAGCGGACAAACAGAGTCAAAACACTGTACTGCGACACCTACAGGGACGGAGATTGTAGTTTACACCATTTAAAAGGTGTTCTTTCTTCCTTCAAAAAAAAAATCTCTAAATTTGAGCTGAAAATCCATGTAGTATATCGCGTAATAAATATTGCTACATATTGCTGTATCAACTTGTTAGCACAGCTCTAATGGCACGTAGTCTAAAACACCCCTGGACTGGACAAGCACCTGGGTGGCTTTAGTGGAATGGAAGGATTTAATTCTCTTGATGTTGTAGAGGACATACCTGCATGACCAGGTTAATATGGCAGCATGAGCAGAGAAACAGCTCTTTAGAAAAGATAACTCCAAGGTGATCAGAGGCTGTGATGGAGGAGTTTACCTGGGAGATTACAAGATCTTGACAAGGGACCGGTCCAGGAATGTAAAGCAGTTCAGTTTAGGTTTAGCTTATTATTGCTACAAATCCATCGGTTTTCCAAATACATTTACATCATTTAGAAGACACCCTTATCCAGAGCGACTTACAATTGATACAATCTTACAATCCAAGCAACTGTGGGTTAAGGGCCTTGCTCAAGGACCCAACAGTGGCAGCTTGGCAGAGGTGGGATTTGAACCCTGGACCTTCTGGTCCATAAGGCTAGGCTACCACAGTCCCACAATAAAAGTGACTGTTTTTGTAAACATGCAATTAAAACTGTGAGGACCAGCAAAATGTCCCCACGAGATCATGTGTGTTAAATGCTCCTATCCTTCTGGAAACATCTAGTCCCCACCAAGAATATAAATACATCGTCACTCAGAGACACACACACTTGGACATTTTAAACAGACCACCAACCTAACACGTCTTAGGAATGTGGAAGGAAATCAGACTAAACCAAGAAACAGACGTGGACATGGGTAGCAAACATGCAAAACCCGAAATCGAACCGGGAATCTCAGGAGCTGCAAGTCGACCTTTATGGCTATACCAAAGATATTTTCTTAAATATTCTAAAGCTCATCTTCACATTCACCTCCCTCTGGTCCTACGTTTCACCTTTCTATCTTCTCCTCTAACCTTACCACATTTAATTAATGCGGTTAGCCCTGGCGGTTGTAGCCCCACACAATTCAGATGGTTTAATTGTAGATGATTAGGAGGTGTGCTTAGACTAAGCCAAGAGGCACTGATGAATTAATGAGCTAGCAACAATACGATACAAGCAAGCTGTGCCAATTAGCAGACAATTCATTAACTCTTATTCTGCTTATTCAGGCTCAGTTGTATCAGCAAAATATAGAAAATCGCTCCTCTTGTCTTCTTCTCTGCAGAAAGCTATACATTCTATAGATCGTCCTCCACCCGCCCTCCTCCACTCACCCTGCCCATCCCCTGTCCCTACCCCTCCCCTCTCTGTCAGGCTGTGGCTATGGATGGGAAGCAGCATCAGTACATCCAGCAGAGCCTTAACAAGGAAATCCTCAGAGTCAACCTCCATGCAGCATTCAGTGCACACACAGATGCATCACACAAAATACACTACGAATAAATAATCCAGCTGTAGCAATGACATGCTTATCTGTGCTCTACCGGGTCCCAAGGTCAACCCTGTCAAGTCTCGTCATGTTGACTAATGTTTTACTAGGGTTGGAGCGCATGTCTCATGGGAATATCCTTTATTGAAAAGTCAGCTAGGTATAGCTGTCCATCATTACTGATAGGTTTCTTTATATCCAGAGACGGAACTCCTCCTCACCTAAGAGGCCTCCCATACAAACACGTCAGCCAAACATAAGGTCTCTGGAGTCTTGATGTAATCAGTTTAGCTCTTCGAAGGGAAGAGAACACCACTGAGAAATGACATACATGCTCTCATGACAGCTGACCCACGAGAAATGTCCAATGGACCCATGTGGAACATCAGAAAGCCAGAAATCCGATGCTACAGAACTGCAGAATCAAGAGCTTTATGTTGCAGAATCTTGTAAGGTGAATAGGTGGTACATGCGCATGTTCTACTGAGCCCTTATCGCATACCTCCAAAGTTTTAACCCCACTTGTTCACGATTAGAGTAGCTGAGTGGTAGGATAGTTTATGTTTTTGTGGGCATCAACAGATTAGAATGCACTTAAATGGAGTCACTGAGGTTTTCACCATCATTCCCCTCCTTTCAGCTATATTCCGACAGATATTTTCTTTAATATCCATGTTTTCATAGTCAGCATGTTGCCTGTCCTATAAGCTCGTGCTCTGCTACTTTGAAAAGATAAATGTAGCTCAAAAGACAGTAATCAACTGCCTTAAAGACAGCTTGACAACAACCTGTGTATTAACCACCATGCAGAATAAGATTAGGACAAACTTCAAGGGTGAGCTGTCATGACAGGCTTTAACTAGCCATGGTACCAGCACAAAAACACACTCAGCAAACCTTAGCAAGATTCATTCTGCAATAAACAGCAACAACTGGCAAGACATAATTGCTGTTACCAATTTCATCACGACAGACATGGTGCCAATTCAGACGGTTGACACAGATGGGTTTAAACAACTTTTCGAAAGATAATTCTTTGTCAATACCACATGAAGGAAAAGCAAACACCACACCGACGGAGTCCAGGGCCAGGATCGAACTGAGGATTTCTAGAGTTGTACATTGCATAGATAAAACGGCACGATATAATAAAATTTAAAAGGATTTATAAAAATCAGGCATTGCAAAAAGGTGAAAGAAGACTGGACTTCAATATGGCAACATTTGGAGCATGTGACATTATCTGGAATCTGCAGCAGCATCTGGAAGCATAATGACTGAACGCTGCCTTGCCCTGTTAGGTCCCAGTTCTACTAGTTGACCAGTCCATAGAGATCAAAAGAGGCCTATTGGGTTGGTTTACTTCAAGCAGGCCACCAGCGTATTTTCATCCAAAGCCTGTCAGCGATTTAAACAAAATTAAAGCACTTTAAAATAAATTCTGTAGCTAATTGGTAGCCAGTGCAATGACCTGAGGATTGGAGCAGTGTGCTCTGATATTTTTGTCCTTGTAGCATTACAGATACATTCTGAATAAGCTGTAGCACTCCTACTGTTATCTTGGGAAGGTCAGTAAAGAGACCATTATAATTGTCTAGCCTGTTGTAGATAAATGCATGAATCAGACTTCCTAGGTCTTGGAACATGATTTTTGATATATGATGAACAATGCTGCTTTTACATGGCTGTTGAACTTCAAATCTGAATCATCTGTTATGCCTAGATTTCTGACTTCTGATCTGTAATCCTCACAGCTTTGGTGTCAAGATGAGCACTTAATGAGCACTTGTTTGCTCCTTACAAACAAATACAATTACCTCGGTATTTTTCTTGAATTATTTGGAGAAAGCTTTCTTTTTTGTTTTTTAAACGATATCATGAAAATGATAAGTGGCAATGACAAATAATACCTAAAAAAATGACAGTCAGTATTAGGGGTGTATGATAATGACAAAAATGATATCTCAATATTTTCTGGGATTTTGTTAATAAAGATAATTAGACAATACTCTGCAATCTCCAAAAATGTTTGTAAAAGTCGTACATTGTACTTGCTTGCTCTTGTAAATAGGAAATCACTTGCTGTTTACTAATGGCATCAATAGAAATATAATGGAAGGACATTTGACTGAAGCATTCAGAAAAAAACTGAAGCGCATAAACTGCAGAAAGTTTCACATTTTGCCACAACCACAGATTTATGGTCAAGCAAAACATCCAAGCCATACCTGTCCTTGACAGTTCATTTCATCAACATCTGTCAATCTTCAACATTAATTGTTTATATTCATGGTTGCTGATGGCAATAAAATAACTGCCATCTTCAAAATATGAGCAAAATCAGGTTCCAGTAAGACCAACCTAGTTTTCCAGTCTGTCTAAAACAGTGGTTCCCAAACTTTTTCTGCAGTGCCCCTCTTTTGTAGACAATAATTTCAAGCCACCCACTCCAAAACATACGTACACGTTAGAGGATGACTAACAAACTGTGCAACAACAGATGAGCTACTGTCTCCTTACATTCTTATATGTGGAGCAATGTGGTAGATGTGTCTAATAGAGTGCACAGAGAGTGAACACGGTATTTCAAAACTCCAGCAGCACTGCCATGTTAGATCTGCTGTGTCAAGCCTTTTGCTCCCAAACTCCAGTGGAATTTAGATGCAATTCATACAAAACTGCAGCTTCTTACTGAACGAGGGAGATCGAGGGAGATTATCAATGGTCTTGTATGTCTTACAGTTGCTCCCACAGTTGATTTATTCACACCAGTCTGATTGCCTATTGTAGATTCACTCTTCCCAGACTGGTGCAGGTCTACAATTTTCTTCCTGGTGTCCTTCAATAGCTCTTTGGTCTTGGCCATGGTTGAGTTTGGAGTCTGACTGTTTGAGGCTGTGGACAGGTGTCTTTTATACAGATAACGAGGTCAAACAGGTGCCATTAATACAGGTAACGAGTGGAGGACAGAAGAGCTTCTTAGAGAAGTTACAGGTCTATGAGAGCCAGAAATCTTGCTTGTTTGTGGGTGACCAAATACTTATTTTCCACCATGATTTAAAATTAAATTCTTTAAAAATCCTACAATGTGATTTCCTGGATTTTTTCTCATTTTGTCTCAACACTCACGTCGGACGATGTCACGTATGACGAAAATCTAACAGACCTCTCTCTCTTTATAAGTAGAGCACTTGCACCAAATCAGTGCGCGTGACTCACAATACTTCTGGCCCCACTGTATATAACCAAGTAGTTATTTAGGGGTGCTGGTTGGCCTGGACACTGCAAAACTGTTGCCTACCGTTAGCGACAGCTTGACTTGTTTGCTACTGTCAACCTCTGCATATCAGCAGATGACGGCTGTTTTAACCTCATATTGAACCTCCGTGTATGAACTCCAAACAAAGACAACTGCATGAAAAGTTTCCATGCCGGAGACATGCTTGTGTTCAAAATGGATAACACAGCCCTTAGTAGTGTCCCTAGTCCATCAATCAGTAATGTGGTATTTAGGGAGACTATCTAGTTGACTAGCTAAGTAGCACTCAAAACACAGCTGAAATCTATAACGCTTCTTTCTCATCATGTCACCAAACAAACCCTTAAACATGTCTCTTAAACAAACCCTCAAGTACCTGAAACTTTGAATTATGAACTGAATTATGGTCATGTGGTTGACTGGCACAGAATCAGTTATATGAGACCGCTGAAGCCGATCACGTTAAAACCGGCCGAATCTGTTATATATGTAAATAATGAAGCCTTTGATTACTAAAAGGCTTACTTCACCCTACAAAATTACACAAATCAGCATGCATGAAACAGTTTTTAAATTTTTATTGTTCAATCTGAAGTATTTTCACTCCGGTAAGACATAAACAGAATTCTGAGAGTTAATAATTATTATCCTTGTGCACTTGTGACACTGACAGCAGCACAAACACAGCCACACACAGTAACAGCACAGTGCTTTGACTAACATTAATTCAGAATTCAGTTCATCTGTACAAGGAGCATTAAATTTAAACAGTTAATGCTCTGCCGCTCCATTTGTTTCCCGGTCCCAACGTTTAGCACGGCTCGATAGTCCGTACATTTTTTGGGTTCTTGTGCGTCTGTGATCTGTTTTGTGTGTGCATGTCTTTTTATTAGTCGACATAAGCTCAACAAAATCTGAATATTATTACATTTAAGCAATAATACATGAGAGCAAGTGCTAAAATGTGAGATATTGGCACGAGTGTTCTGATCTTCAGCTCAGTATCTCATGGTAAAGCACTCCCTCTCATGTATTACTGCTTAAATGTTGCAAACCTTGTAGCCATGCAACATCCAACCAACAGACCAACCTTTCACAGCTCTACCACAAAAGACACCCGTCGCCATATATGGTCAACAACATTAATCCCACAACCTCAGTAGGCTATCATGTTAAAATGAGTAATTTGCCACACAAAATACTGCAGGCCTACCTTTGTTTTTATATAGCTAGATTTGAATGTACAGTACATTACAGAAGGATTTTACTGTTGAATGCAAGCTTCACTGAGTGGTGCTGTGGCCATCTGGTAGCCCACTACCACAGAGACTTGGATGCAAGGAGGTTAGCTTGGGTAGGCACATCCATTGTCACCGCAACAGCAACCCCTGCCAAGCCCTGTGATTCTGCATGCACCCATTTATATATAAAACAGAAATGCTTATAAATAGAATGTCATTTTAACAGTAATGTAATAGTTTTTAAAACTCTTAATTGGCCATTCAGGTTTCATTGGGGTATTACTATGCAGTGGCACTAACAATTTCTTGGTCATTTCTGAACATTAGTAAGAATGTGAAGCATGAATGACACACAAAAAAAAAAATTCCTTCATAAATAAATAAATAAATGGCTAAAAAATATTTACATATACAAAAATGGGAATTTTACACTAAATTACAGTTTAAAATTACCAGAGCTGTAATGAGCATCTCTGGAAGCAGGCAAAAGTATAATTGACTAGCGCATACACAACACCCAAGGTGGGTTTGGTGTAAACAAAAGGATGGTTACCTGATCCCTACTGTCGTGTATTGTGAAGGCTCTGTAATGTTTTGGGTATGTGTTATCCTCAAAAAGTCCTGGCAACCTTCTTAGTATACATGGCATTAATTCTCCCAAGAGGCAACATTTGGGTCACAGACTTCAAGTTGAACAATGCTCCAATGACCATCAGCTTTTGAAATGCTCATCCCGGCCACATGGGGTGGCCGATATGGTAAAAATATTATATCATCATAATTAAAGACATTTTCACGATACACGATATTTATCACGATATATGTGATAACAGACAAAATGCATCAGTAGCAACAGATTCTTAAAAACTGCTATTCAAATATTATCCCATACTTAGTAATGTTTACTGAAAATATGCTGCACTAAATACACTCCTTATAATGAAACATGCAGTTTTTCAGTGTTCTTTAACTCCTCGATATGATCAAAAAAGCATATCATCTATCATGATGACAAAATTTATCATGATACAATAAAATATCGTCATATTGCCCACCCCTACCTGGACAGTCTCCATTGAGGAACTCCTGGTTTTTTTTTGGTTTTTTTTAAGGGTTCAACTATTTACTCAAGCCGTTATGCTGATTAAATGATTAGTACTAAAAAAGCTGAACTCAATTTGGGGGAAAAAAAAGCAAAATAGAAACGTTTTCCCTTCTGGTTTCATACTTTTCGCTGCAGGATAACCCTTAATCACTGGATAGCCCTTAAAATTTTCTTTTTTACTTGACCAACTCTTTTTCTACATTAAGCAAATGTGCAAAATCTGGGGAAAATTGATTGCACATAGCTTCTGGAAAAAAATCCTCAACAAATGCATTGTAAACGACTGAAATCATCTTATATGCAAAATAAAGTTGAAAAGCAGAGCCCTGTGGGGTTCTCACAAAGACGCACCTGCTCTCGCTGCCAGGCTCCTTCCTTTCGCGCACCTTCAGCCACTTGCGAAACAGGAAGCGCTTTCGTCGTGGTGAGGCACTGGGTGTGGACAAATTGGACCATGGCGCATCCTCGTCACTGGATGGTGTGATCTCGATGGAGGGAAGCTGCAGGAACTGCTTGGGGGCTAAGCTGGAGCCCAAACATCTCAAGTATCCATTTTCCAGGCACTCCCGCTCATTTGGAACCTTTTTCACACGTCGGAACTTTAACCGGCGTCGCCGCAGGGTTGGTGTCGAGGAGCTAGACCATACTGGACCGGGATCTTCCCGCAGGAGAGATGGCAGTTGTAGAGTGTCTGTCATGGTCCAGAACTTCAGCAGTGGCCACCACTAATCATACGTTGCCACCACCTGAGCTGCTGCTGAGGGTAAACTTTTGTCACACACGCTGGAAGATATAAATGTGACTGACTGAGAAGATGAGGAAGACAGAACGTCTGTGGTCCAGATGAATCGTGGTAAAAGAAAAGCTCCTGCCAAGATGGCCAGGACAGAATGTCAATGAGGACAAAGACGTTTTGAGTTAGGTTGCTTCTGCAAAGATTCTACAAAGTCCTCAAATACTCCAAGAGATGATCCATTTACAGCGTCTGTAGATGATAAAATTAAATTCCCATAGCCTCCAACGTCTGTCCCAGGAAATGTGCAGGCTGATGCCCAATATCTATTTGCACTTGGAGGTCTAGGAGACTGGTTGGACACAAATAGAGCTGTTGATATTTTGATCTAGACACTATAAAATCTTCAAATCCTCCACATGCGAGATTACCATAGCTGGTAATCGATCTAGATTTGCATCGCTTTGTAGGTCTCTCAGTTTATTCCAGAAACGTCTGGCTGGCGGACATTTGGGTGCCTAGTGTCCAACATGCGATTGCAAACTGAATCAGCAGACACAGCTGAAGAATACGGAGGAGTGTGTGTGGCAAAGGATGCTTGCATCCAGGCAATGGAGCAGATGGATCAGGTGACAAAAGCAAGACTATTTCCCTTCACAGCAGATAAAACATGCATAAGCAGTGGCACCCAATGTAACAGTACTCCAGGTCTCCCTGAATGTCAGTGAAATGTAGACACACCCTCTTAGACTGGTAGCTGTGATGGACAGGGTTGAACCACGAATGTCCTTAATTGAAGTGAATGTCTGTGGGTGGACATTTAATCTTCGGATCTTTAACACTTTGTGAACATTCCGTATTAGGTCTAACATTAATGGTATTTGTCTCCTCGTTCAGTCATCCAAATGACAGAGATGCAAAGTCATACTGTGTGCATTTTTGGTCTCTGGGGCTCTTCAGTGTTCCTCTTCTCGGGTTTCTGCTCCAATGAGCTGCCACTGTCAGAGTAATGCGATAAGGTTTGCCAGGTAGCCAAGATACCAGAAACAAAAGGAATTATGGATAGAGATGTGGATACAGACAATCTCAATCATTCAAACCAATACACACAGCCACACATAGCCTTACTCACACATGAACACACACACACTCACACTCGTATCTTAACTGGCCTGTCTCATTAACTGAATTTCAAGAAAACATAGCCCCTCTAATTGGAAACTAGTTCAACACCCCGTTACAGTGACTGCTTCATCTGACACCTGTACTACATGCTGCAGTGAATCTCATCTGGACACCGAGAAATTCTGCCTCAGAGACTTTTCTACTAAGACTCTTATTTGAAACATGCTACATTCAACATCTGGGGCCATATTCATAAGATTCTTGGTGCCAAGAGTTACTCCTAGTGCCGAAATTCTAAGTTAGTAGATCCTAATTAAGATTCATAGGTTATTCATAAAGCACCCTAACCCCCAAAAGAGCTGCTAAGGTGAAAACTATTAAGAGTAGGACTTTTACAAGGCTTTGGACTTCTCTTAAGCAGAGGAGAAAAAAGGCGGAAGGACGACGAAGCAGAAGAAATGTTCTCCAACTACTGTGACTGAACCAAACTCTACCAATCAGTTCGTGCAGGAATGTTGTTTGTGGTTGACCTTATTAGAGATTCACTCACATCTCCTACCCAGCACGTCAGTGCCATAACGACCAAAATGAAAGCTACATATGAACTAACCCCACTACTTAAATAGACCCTGCTCAAAGTAATTGAAAAGAGTGAAGCCGCATTTTATCTAGTTCATAGGCTATTCAATAGATTAAGTAAGCTAGAAAATTACCAGTGTGGTTAATAAACTGTCACTAAATTAAAGCAAATAAACAAGCGTGCATGATTAGTGTAAAATACACAGAACTAGCCTATGCCTAATACTTTAAAGTAAAGGCATATAATAGGCTATATTTCCCTAATCACAGGCTTCAAAGGAATGCGTCATACCTAGCAACCAGTTCAACCCCGTCTCCTCACCAAGATAAAAGTTTTTGTGTTCTTCTTGTTCAGAGTTGTTCTGAGATCTAATTAGGAGTTTTTATAAGTTAGGATCACTAATAGGATTCTTAGAATCTTTATGAATATGGTTCCTGGTGTATGTACATGCACTGATGAGTAGGGCTGGGTATTT